>PITA01000351.1:0-296998 GCA_004023965.1 Spilogale gracilis | reverse complement strand
TCAACCTTTTATTTTGAAATAAATGGACTTACCCTTTCCCAAAACTCTCTTCATCATATCTTCATGATGCCTTTGCTTGAATTCTTAAAAGGCTGTTGTGTAGGAAAAGACAAAAACAAAAAACCTAACGATCGTGTAGTTACAGAAAACAATATCCTTAAAAATAGGTCTAAGTTAAAAAAAAAAAAAGCTGACTTTCATGATTTGAGCAAATTTTTTGACTAGGTACTTGGGATTTATTCTCAGTTCTACCTTCATCCAAGGAGACAGTAAAATGCAGGTCATTGATCCTGAAGCACAGATTTTGTCCATTTTTTACATTTCTGCTTCCAATTCCTGTCCTTAAGAGTGCTGTACCTCAGAACTTGGGGAATGGTGAGTGAGTACCAGAAGCTTGAAAAAAAAAATCTTAAAAGAGTGGAGCACTCATTTAAGGTAGCAATCTCACCAACGCTGTCCACAACAGAAAGTTATGACACTCTCGGGGAGACAACTGGTGGCTCTGAGCTGAAAAGTTATTATGAAGAGTCAGTCTTTAAGTGTAAGGATGTTTAGGAACATCTTAACCAATTTATTTCGCTTATACTCTCCCTCTTTCATATGGCTAAGATTTATATGTGCTAAGAATCTATGACTGAATTAAGTCCAAAAGAACTCTTTCAATTAGTGAAAAACAAAAATTCTAAGTGGTAAGGAGCATAGTGCCATAGTTTAGTTAACACTATTTTTTTCTTCTTAGTGGGCATACATAAAATAATGGTGTGCCTTCCAGTGATACCATCTTAGATGTGACAAAATACCATCACGCAACAGCTTAGAACATCAAACACTGGATCAGCCCTCAGTCTTTTACTTTTCATATCTGTGAGTCCTAGGATGAATTTCTTTACATCCTTGATTTTCCATTTCATCATCTTTCAAATAAAAATAGAAAAATACTTACCATAGTATTTTTTGAGGGTTAATGGAATAATGCAGGAAAAACACCTCAGCACAATGCCTAGCACTTAATAAGGACTCTATAAATGCTAGTTCCTGCTAGTATTATACTTGTTAATGTGGCAAAGTCACAAAATTATTGGATGCTGAATCTTCTTAATTGTCAAGTCAGATCTAAAATTTCCAGCCTGATCTCACAATGCTGTTGTGGTGTCCAAATGCACTAATACTTATGAAGTCATCAAATGGTAAAATGCTATGCAAATGTTATTATTGTTTGTAATTTTAGTAGGAATTGGTGCCATTAAACAACAAAGGCAGCACCTCCCATGGTTATGAACACCTTGGTACAAAAAGGATTTACTACCTGGGTTCAAGCAGAGGTTGAAGGAAAGAAGGGACTGGATCTTCTTCTGGGGATTAGAGGAGGAGAACCTGAGATCAGATCATCTCTTCCATTCATAAGATTTTTTGAAATTGAGTATCAGTAAGGTTTAATGAGTTGAGATAGTGTAAAGTGTCAAACTGAGCAACGAGTGGCAGGCCAGTACCTGACCTCGTTTGGAGCCACAGCCTGTAAGCCCTTCCTTGGCCCAAACCCCTCCTCGTCTCCATCCTCACCATCTTTTGCACCCCTCATAATCCCATCTCCTATCCTTTCTTCCATGAGCCTGTGATTTCCTTTGGCTTCCTTCGTCTCAGATATATCCAGTACTGGTAATGGTAAGAAACTTGCCAGCTCCATATTTTGTTTCCCTTAATCCTGGGGAGGGATGGGGGGTGGCAAGAGGAAGGAGTGTTGATCTTGGCACTGATTCTCAAATTAGAATTGCAAATGTGTTTGGGACCTTGTCTTCTCTCCCACTGGCTAGCCTGGCAAGTGTCTTTGCCATTTACCTCCCTTGACACATTTCTTATGGTGACTAGGATCCATGATAGACTTTTGATTCCTGAAATCTAAAACCTTTACAAATACATTTTTCTTAGCAGATGAGGAACTTCAAAAAATTACAGCATGCCAGACGGGTTTAAACAATTCATCTGGTATGTTGAAGCTAATTAGACATGCAACATAAACACTGCCATGATAAAAATGTACAGAAAAGGCATTTTACAAACAATATGACCATAAAACCCTACATCTGATAAAAAATGTTTAAAAAGAAACAAGGCTATGCCAGAATTACTTTCCAAAGCCCATTATTTTGAGTGTGATATCTGCAGAAGGAGCCAAGTCACCAAAGAGCTTGATGTTAAAGAGTGAAGGACTCAAGCTAAACACAAAATGATTAGAAGCTCAGGAGGAAGGCATGGGCCTTGACTGGGTCTTGTTGTCCTTGGCTGTAAGCTTGTGAACTTTTCTCAACACTTGGCTTACCCTGTAGGCACCTCACCTTGCATAACTCTGGGTCTAATTTCTGTGCGCAGTCTAAGATCTCAACCAACATTCCCTCAGGCTTCCATTTCAGAAGACAAAGACGCTGATTTCATATAAATCAATAGGGAGGTTTGGAAGAATTAACAATACATATTTCCAAGTCTGTTGTGACACATTTTTAATAGTAATTATAATAGATGACAATGATCATTGTTGATCTTGAACAGAAAAATCAAATCGCCCCCACCTTTTTGTTTTAAATATACTGAGGCTTAATAGGAGATGTAATCCCAGGGTAGCAAGAATGAGAGAAAGAGAAACGCAGTGAGACAGGGAGGAAGGAGAATAAATACAAAACCTCACATTATTAATCTGACCACAATTAAAATATATAGCATGCTCTGTCTTTATGCAAAAGTTGTGCAAGAACACAGCACCTTGGAACAATTCTTTGGCCTCTAATTGTCAAAGTCAATTGCAAAGGGTGTTTTTCACTTAACACAACACAGTTTCTACTAGGACTTGAGCCGAAAGTATTCAGGGAAGGCTGTGTGTTGAAGGCAATGTCTCAGCTGAGTTTTAAAAGATGAGTAGTATGTTTTGGTAGGGTCTGCCAGAGTGAGGGCATTCCAAGATCAAAAGTCCTCAGCAAAGACTCCTACCAAAGGAAGACTTGCTTTCTTCCCCTACCTACATAAGAACAAAATAGACCAGACACTCAGTGGGCCTTTCATGTGCCTGTCTGTCCTTATGCCCTGGGTAGAAAGACCATTTTGCCTCCAGTTTCCCATATGAACATTATAAAGTCTTAACAAGGCCTTGATGTTTTCAGCTGGGTTTTCAAAGCCAAAAGTTTGATCTGGGGACTAGATAGAGTATAGTAAAGTCAAGGACAGATAAAGAAGAGTTTGTAAGATAAAAACATATAAAAATCAGTTTTTAATGATCAGGTAATACTGCTGAACACTTTTTGATCACTTTCTTCCTCCTCAGTCTGTGTCAAAAGAGTATTATGTAATTAATACCAAGAATGATGACAAATGGGGATGATAACATTTAGGACAACAGCCAATCCAAACAAATGGAAAAACATGCTTTGATTTTAAAACTTTTTTTTAAAAGATTTTATTTATTTATTTATTTGACAGAAAGAAACACAACTAGAGAGGGAACAGAAGCAGGGAGAGTGAGAGAGGAAGAAGCAGGCTTCCCATCGAGCAGGGAGCCTGATGCGGGGTGTTAATCCCGGGACTCTGGGATCATGACCAGAGCTGAAGGCAGACGCTTCATGACTGAACATCCCAGATACCCCTTAAAAACCTGTTTTAATCAATCTTCTTAAAATTTGAAATTAATGTACAAGACATTAATTCAGTCATGTGGCAAGTATTTATTAAGCACCAACTATATGCTAAGGATTAATCATAGCTCTGATCTTTTATTTACAATTAAATATTTCTTTGCCTATGATCTGAACAAATTCAGGAGTTAAAGCAACAGTAAGCTTATTTTTAATTTTTAGAGATTAATATTTATTTATTTGTCAGAGAGAGAGCAAGCAAGCATAAAAAAGGGGAGCCCAGGCAGAGGGAGAAGCAGGCTCCCTGCTGAGTAGAGAGCCTGATGTGGGGCTCAATCCCAGGACCCTGAGATCATAACCCGAGCTGAAGGCAGATGCTTAACCGACTGAGCCACCCAGGTGTCCCAACAACAGTAAGTTTACATGTGAAGACTCAGACTACTGAACCTACTTCATCTGGGTCTTCAGATTAGTTATTTTAATACAAACTACTAAACTGATTCTAAATGTGCCAGTTATAGATTTATACTGATGACAAAAAAAAAAAAAAAGGAAGCTCAGGAAACATAAAACCATTTCTCCAAAAAAGACATATTCTACTGATGATTTAAAATATCTACTGAAGAGGGGCACCTGGGTGGCTCAGCTGGTTAAGCAACTGCCTTTGGCTCAGATCATGATCCCGGAGTCCCAGGATCAAGCCCCGCATCAGGCTACCTGCTCTGCGGAAAGCCTGCTTCTCCCTCTCTCACTCCCCCTGCTTCTGTTCCCTCTCTAGCTTTGTTTTTGTCAAATAAATAAAATCTTAAAAAAAAAACAAATAAAATATCTACTGAGGTGTTTACAAAAATCCATCTTTGTATGAAAACTCAAAAATAAAAATCCCAGGTTTTAATATTGACACATAGGAAAATAGTTGACTAAAATAAGTGAAGAAATCAGTAGAATTTTTTTCCCACTAAACTTGCCTGCTGCTTTAATAGTTTATTACCTACAACCAACAAAGTAGCAGGAAATACATCTAGTGCAATACTAAAAGAAAAAAAAAATGGGCGCCTGGGTGGCTCAGTGGGTTAAAGCCTCTGCCTTTGGCTCAGGTCATGATCTCAGGGTCCTGGGATCGAGGCCTGCATCGGGCTGTCTGCTTGGCAGGGAGCCTGCTTCCTCCTCTCTCTCTCTGCTTTGCCTCTCTGCCTACTTGTGATTTCTCTCTGTCAAATAAATAAATAAAATCTTTAAAAAAAAATTAGTTTCCAAAACTCCAAGTTCTAATTCACAGGACTTATATGAAGGTTTAAACCTTCCCCCCGCACCCCCCAAAATATTGCCTCTTCCTCATTAAAATCTATGTTGGGCCTTCTCATTATTTCCATTTTTAGATTATCCTAAATGAGTCTAATCTGTTGATTACCTCTAACAATTTTTGATCTGATATTTTCCCTCCTAAATCTCTCTTAAAATGTCCTTAGCTGCCCCCTTCACATCCATGTTTTTTCCCCCAGTGACTAACTTTAGACCTCTCCCAATATATTGAGTTGCTGTTAATGAGAGGACTGTTCTGGGTGTCTAGTTCAACATGGTATGCCTCCTTGTATAAATACGGGCCTACCATGTATACCAAATCCCACAGTGTAAAAATCACACTCCGAACGGGTACTCCTGAGAATCATTTACATAGACAGAATGTAAGCATTGATGTCATTTACATGGGTGCAAACTAAAGGCCACCTTCTAGATCCCAGGGCCCCCAGAGATAGAAGCCTAGGTATATCAGTGATTGAAAAACCTCCCCAGAAGAGATTCTCACTTTCAGGACATAGGTGAGAATAAGGAGGCTCAGAAAGGCTTGGGTACTTTCTCAGAGTCACAGGATTAAGGAGCCAAGACTGAAACGTCAACTGGTAGACTCCAAAGGGCCACATTCTCTGTACCATCCAATGGAGGACTCAATTACTCTAAGGCAGGAATTCCTGCCCTTTTGGTGTTGGGTTGTCAGCAGCTTCGAATATCCTGCTAGGAAGGCCACAGGGAGGGATTAAGCACTAAAGTGAGCCCAATAACTGCATTCTGCCCCATGACCGCACACCACCCCAGCCTCGGTGGGCCATGCAGCAAGTGTTGGCCCTGGCTTCTTGAACAGCAGGCCTAGAGCTCTGTCAGCACGAATGCACCCTCCAAAGTGGAGAAACTTTATTAAGAGTGTCGTTCTCATGTAAATTTCCCCAAATGCTGCTTTTTTTTCAACTCATTTGTGTTTCTGGAAATAAAAGTTAATGATGTTACTCAAACTCAACATAGAAGTGAACTACTCTTTATAGAAAAATATTTTTAAGCCTTTAAATTACATATGATAATTTCTGTCTTTTCTAGAACATGAAAGAATAAGTTCTAATAGTACTCAGTATCAAACAGAAAAATGGGGACCATTTTGATCAAAGGAATTGGGACTGTCTGTCTTCTTTCCTTCCTCTCTCCCTCCCACCATCACCCCAACCGCCTACGGAATGCCGGGTCCTCAAGGCGCTCAGTCTAGTGCAGTGGTGTGGAGCCTGAAAATAAACTAGTAAACAAATATTTTTTTTAAAAAAGACACTTTCAGATAGCGATCAAAGCTACAAATGAAATAAAGCAGGCAGATGAAATACAGGAAAATGGGGGCACAGTTAATTTAAATTGGGCCCCTAGGGACTGCCATTCATAAGAGGTAACCTGAAGAGTAAGAATGACCAGCAAAAGCCTTCCAATGAGAGAAGCACCAGGGCAAAGCTCAGAGGAGATGAGGTTGGTCTACTGTGTTCAAGGAATAAATAGGAGGCTTGTGGGTGGGGAGTGAGGCTCAATGGGGAAAGGGGCATAGAACAAGGTGAGGGAGGTCTGCAGGGTCGGATCAGGTAGCTAGTTCCTGGATGCCATGGTCATGGGTCTGGATTTTACTTCGAGTGTATGGGAAACTACTGGAGTATTTTAAGCAGGAGGTGACATAGTTTGATTTTATTCCTCAAAGATCACCCAGCTTCTATGGGGACAAGTGTAAAAGCAGGGAGAGGAGTTAGGGGACTCTCAGAGCCCAGGGATGGGTGGTGAGGTTGGGGAGAATGGATGGAGAGGGGTGTATTTTGAAGGTACAACTGGCGGCACTTGCTGATCAACTCAATGAGCTGTGGAAGAAGAGAGAATCAAAGGGGACTATAGCTTTGCCTTGCCTTCTCGTTGCTTTTGGACTAATTCTCAGATGAAAGAAGCAACTGCTGGGTAACTCGACTGAGTGATCTTGGCAAGTTATCCCAAGATCAAGATGGGGAAAACTAGAAAGATTATAAGCTAATGTTCAAATGACAGATGACGTAGTTTACCTTTCAGGAGACACAAGTCATCACTTAGAGCCTTGCTACTTCAAGTGTGGTCTGAGGACAACGGTTGGAAATGCAGAGTGTTCATTCCCATTCCCTCCCCACTGCATCAGAACCTGCTTTGTGGCTAGATCCCCAGGAGATTCGTGTGCACAGTAAGGTTGGAGATGCAGTGAGGCAGAGAAGTTCCAGCTGACTGGAGGCCAGACCCCTTGCTTTAAGAAATATACAAAGGTACCATGCCTGTTTAACATTAGCAACCTAAAAAAATCAAGATAGCTTTCACTGGAACAACAACAAAAGTACTGAAACAAAACATAACACCTAGCTCCTATAAGCTTGCTTCAAATCACTGTGCTTACCAGATTTTTTTTCCCCTTGCCAACGGTCTTACTTTCCCGTCATTTTAGTAACTGCACACCAGAGGATGGAAATCTGCACAAATCTGGTTAGCAGACTTCAGGGTCTTGTGGTCAGGAATACTGCTTTCGAGTAATATTTTAAAGAAAACATTACTTTCTTCAATTATAAATAGAGGTCACATCAATTTCTGCACAGACCCCTAAATGTTTTATGATGTTTTTAATGAAAAAAAGGCAAAGAAGCCAACATTTCAATATATCACACACACCAGAGCAGCAAAATTATAATAAAAAATCTATGTACTCAACTACATTTCCAACCAGCAGTGAGTCTACTGAGAATGGAACCCTTTATTCAGAGCTCATTCCCCACTTGAGTTTAGGGAAATCTCACTGAGAAGGGCACTTCCCTCAACACTGGGTTTCCTTCCTGGAAAAAGTCACCTAAAAACTGCAGGCGAAAGCCATCTGTTTCAAAACTCAGTCAAGATGTTTTCCAGAGCAGTGGTGCTGAGGTTATTAAACCAAAGTTTGAAGCTAAGTTTCCACACTGACAATTTCAAAGACAAAGGGAGTGAACTTCACTCAAAATGTTAACTACTATGAAGATTCCAGTCTTATTTTTGGACTATGAAATTTATTGGGTTTTCTTTTCCCCTTGTTTTTAAATATCTGAATCTCGTGATATTGCTTAAATGTCCCGTCTTCAGAAATATCATTCCTGCCCACCCAGTCCAATAGCTATTTTCACTCTTCCTTATTACTCTCTCACATAACCCAGTTCTTTCCTTTCTGGATATTTCATAACACTCTAATTTTGTGTATCTTTATTTGCTGTCTCTCTGTCTTCCCATGAGATCACTTTTCATGAGAACAGGGGCTGGTCCGATTTGCTCCCCAGAAGACCCTTCTTGGCAGACAGTAAAGATTCATGGAGTGAATACACAAAAGTATTAACTGCTGAATCTCTTCACTGCTCTGCTGATTATTACCTCCTCCTCATTTCAGAGGCCTTGAGTAAAACTCATCTTTCCTTATGTTTCTTCCCCATCTGCTTATTCACCTGAAACACTATGTGTAGACATGTATGGTAGGTACTTTTACCGAAAAGAGAATAAACATGTTCTTTTGAGACCTCTGATTCTAAATCTTAGCTGTCCTAAATCATCCAGCAATCATGGAATATTAGCACATTTTTATCACTTTAGTCCTGATTTTTCTCATTTGAATCTATATGTAGAAGCCAGTAGGAAACTGCATGACTTTACTCAGGGGTTTTCTTCTGTTACTAAAAGCTAAATAAATAATTAAGTTCAACATGTGAGTCGGTAGCACCAAAATTCCCATTAAAATTATGTGTCTTTTACTATGCTAGCCAAATGCATAATATATTTCAAAGAAGAAATTTGTTAAGATCGATTTATCTAGAAAAGACATGAGGAACACAGACCAACGTGAACCAAGGGAATGGTGCCAGGTTTGTACACAGACAATAAGACAACTTCGGGCGGGCTGACTACAAGGAAGTGGCAACAAATCCGATGCCTACAAGTAAGAAACATCAATCAAGCAAAAAGAGAAAGTAAATACCCCCATCTAAATTTGTCTCCTGGTCAAAACTTCAAAACCGCACTTCAGTAAATATGTTTAACCAGTTCACAGTGAGCAAGATGGTGAGGTTGGGAGAACTATTTAGAAAAATTGCTGAAACAGTCAATTTTCTGTCCAAGATTAAAAAAAAATTTTTTTTCTGAGGTGCCGGGTGGCTCAGTCATTAAGCGTCTGCCTTCGGCTCAGGTCATGATTCCGGAGTCCCGGGATAGAGACCAACATCGGGTTTCCCACTCAGCGGGAAGCCTGCTTCTCCCTCTCTCACTCCCCCTGCTTGTGTTCCCTCTCTGGCTGTGTTTCTCTCTGTCAAATAAATAAATAAAATCTTAAAAAAAATTTCTACAAGATTATTTGAATTCCCAGATCTATTATGCCTATACAGGTGACCTCAAAGGAAATGAAGAGGGACTCTGACATACATTCCATAAAATTCCCCGTTCAGGCTTAAGTATCTATTAATTTTCTAAGTGTACTTTTCATTATGAAAGTAATAATGACCATGAAAGAGAAGCTGAAAGGTAGAAAATTAAAGGACGTCACCCGCCATTGCAGAGGCCACAGATGAACTTATGCGGGTAAAAATGTGCAGCAAAATAACGTTTGTTTTCTATTCATCAGTTTAATACACTTGCCTGCTGAAACCACTGAAAGGAGCTTAGTGTATTGATTTAAAAATGGTGGCAATGAATACACTCGAGATAGAAATGAAAGCTTAATTATAGTTATTTATATTCTCTAGTTTTCCACAAATTTCTTTGCTAGTCAGAGGTCTAGAATTAGGAAAGCATTTGAAGGCAGTTTAGCCCATTATGCTGACCATACTAGGCTCTGTCAGCTCTTGCAAATCTTGTGTAGTTGATGCTGTGATGGACTGAGGTCTCTACTACTCATCCCACTTGTCCCTGACTGAGTACTGGATACGTGATTTGAAGAATTTACTTCTACTAAAGGGGTGTGCCTGATTATTCAAAGTTATGCTTGGTACTAATCACGTCACCACTGAGATATATGGCCAACAAATTATGAGATGTTCACGACTGACATTTTGGAAAGTTCTGGAGAAAGCCACTGGAAGCAAACCTCTCGCATAGTCATGTAAAGCAACAACCTTAAAACTAAATCAACATCATGCATGGCAGAGAGATTAAAAAAAAAATCCTAGATGATGGGGTTGGACAGATGGATTTCCAAAGACTAAACCTGTTAGTGCAAAGAGTCATTTAAAAGAGCCAGAGTATTAGTGAGTGTGGCTTGCTTCTGTTTGTCATAAAGCGTTACAAGAAAGAGGGGAGCTCAGAGAAGTCGCTGGTTTGCCGGCAGAGCTAAGAGGGAAGGAAGGAGTTCAGCAGCTGGGTGCTGGGCTGACATGACTGGAAAGGGGGATACAGCTATGGATTTCCTGCCAAAATGTAATGTTTCAGTGGCCTCCAAAGAACTACTACTCATGTGAAAGAGAGAGCAAGGTAGCAAAAAGGGGGAGGAAATGCGTCCAGCACAGAACACTGGGTATAGTTACTGGAATAAGAAGTTCCTGGGCATATATAGATGAGAGGCCTCCTATGATTTTGAGGAAATTAGATTGCCCAAGAAACTGCAGAACTCATCTGCAAGAAAACCTGTGGTGATTCAGGCCCTAGACGGACACTCCATCCCCAAAGTGACACAAGCAGAAACTGGGATTACGAAACAGATGTCCCAACATCCACCTCAGAGAAAACAATGGCAGATAATGGGCAAGAAAAGACCTGTCAGTGGATGGAGCCAGAAGCCACAGAAAATAGTGGACAAGAGAGTTTTACTCAGAAAGTAGAAACACACTAATCCTCCCACTACTAGTCCCCCCTCCAACCCCCACCGCCCCGACTGTCAGGTTCAAGTGTATTCCCAATGCCGGAGCAGGAAAACTCCATTACGGCAATGGACCGATTCTTTCTTTATCTAAATGGCAATTTGTTAATGCAGCTATACTGTCCTTGACTTACCACTGTGTCGTGTGTCTTATGTGTGTGTGTGTTGGGGGAGCGCCGGGAGCTCTATGTAGATAACTTGATTTTTGTTATGTGGATGTACAGGACAGAAGGAACCAACTCTAAACCTGATGAAAACAACTGAACATGCTCAGATATTCTGGATTTGAGCTCCATGCAGTAACTGGCTGGGGGCCTAAAAGGGTTCAGAATACCCAATTCCAATGTATGTGTGTGGGCAGTGGAGGGTGTGAAAGAAGATTCCAAATGGAGTAAGCATAGCTAAAAGAGTCATTTTAAAATGGAGTCGGGAGGCCACCATGAATATGGGACTTACGTACGTCTCCCGTCTCAGATTCTTGGAATCGTTGCTGAACTCAGCTGAAAGCCAAGGCATCTGTTGCATGTTAAAATGGACATAAATGGACTTTCTGCCTAGTAATAGCCCTAGCAACCAATCATGTATAGATTAGCCTAATTCTAGCTCTACCAGCACCACTCACATTTCGTTCAAAACAACTTACATAAATTCCCCCTTTTTTCTTTAAATAACCTTAACCTCCTTTGTCTCTCTGCAGCATATGTGGATTTTGGTCCACTCTTTATCTCCCGATTGCCAATCCCTGAGACCTTGAAATAAATGAACACATTTTATTTTTCAACTTGCACTCTTGTCTTTTTTTGGGCAACAGGGGGTTTCCCCACACGCCACCAAGAAATTCTCCAGTTTGGTGTCCCACAATTTATCTCAATTCTGACACTGAGTAAGAGACGGGGGAGGGTAGGTAGGGGGAGATAGGGGGCTATGTGATCAGGCTCACAGAAATCCCCAAAATGTGGAGGTGTGTGTGTGGGGGAACCAGAAATAAGGGGACAAGCTGGATCACGCCGCCCTAGGCCTGTCGGGTGGGTGTCTTTTTTATTGATAACCACCTGTGACCAAAAAAGAATCACCAGACCCTAAAAAGGAAGTAAGCCATTGAAGATGTTATCACCAGTCCTTGTTCAATGGTGATATCCGTGGAAGTTAAAAGGATTTAAGTTCCCTGGTTAGCTTTCTAGAAAGGACCAACCCTAAGGTCCCTCAGGGACAACCCCATTGGGATCCCTCTCACTCCTGAGAACTTTTTCTGTAAATTCACTTAATGAACTTCTATCACTTTACTCACTCCCCTCTGTCTGCAAGATTCACTCTTTGACTCTTGAGGCAAGACCCCGCTCTCCTTCTTCAACACTGTGTACCCTAGATGGCATCAGATTTCAAGAGACTGTTCTCCCACCTTTAGACACCTGTCCCAAGTCCAGGTTACCACCTGTGCTTCTGATCAACCAGCTATAGACTGGAGCTTTCAAGGTCCCTCTCTTTGGGTTTAATTTGCTAGAGTGGCTCACAGAACTCAGGAAATATTTTGCTTACTAGAGCACCAGTTTATATAAAAGATACCACTTAGGAATGGCCAGGTGAAAGAGAGGCAGACAGCAAGGCACAGAGAAAAGGCCCAGAGCTTCCTCAGCCTGCCCAAGTGCACCACTCTCCCCACATCTCCACGTATTTACTAATTTGGAATCTCTCCCAAGTCCTTGGGCTTTTTATGGAGGCCCAAAATGGAGGCATCATTACATGGTTGATGATACCGTTGGTCATTGGCAAGTGATTTAGCCTCCAACCCCTCTGCCCTGCCCAGTGGACAAGAGGGTGGACGAGAAAGCCCCAACCCTCCAATCTGGTTATTTCCACTGGCAACCAGTTTTGCACCTTAGGTGTGGTCCCAAAGTCCATTAACATAAGAAAAGACACCTTTGTTGTTCTCCTAACTTAGGAAATTCCAAGGGTTTTAGGAGCTCTGGGCCAAAAATGGGATGAAAGGCCAAATATATGTTTATTATAAATCACAGTATCAAGGACTTTTTTTTCCCTTGAGAAAAGCAAGAATGTTCTATATGTGGCTGGAGGAGTGAACTGTACAGAGACTTTGCTGTTCACCAAAATTCATTCTCCCCGCTCACTGAGCTGCCTGGCTCACGCCATGTCAGCTCACTATGTAACATTCCCCAGCCTGCCATTGCTTATGATCATAAGACATCACTAGGAGAATATGAGTAAAGTAATATGAGAGTATCAGGTGGAGATCTTCAAGAGAGTGTACCTGCCTCTCTTCTCTTCCCTTGCCTTGCCCTAATCCTCAGCATAGACACACCTGTAAGCTAGCTTTAACTCTGCATTCTGCATGCCCAAACATCTCAGAACAGAGGTTCCAAAACCTTCTCACAGTTCATGGCACCCTATATATATCTACTTATCACCCTTTAATTTTTTCACAGTGCCCCTAGGCCAAGAAGAATATCCTAAATAAATTCCATCTAAAAGCAATTAAGTTTTAAAACAACAACCTTAAATATGTATGTCCTAATGATCTACTGGTCATTTGAAAAAAAAAATAATACATATAAGTAAAAAAATACTCTTGTTCTTATATAATAATTACTGATGAGATCTGTGTACTTCTCATATACCACCAACCTCACTTCCTACTCAGCACTGACTTTTGCTCAATGCTTGCTTTTAAAAATCACAATTTCTGGAAAACCAGCTTTGTGAAGACATGGCATCACCTAAAGGAATGTGGTGTGAGATCTGATGTTGAAATAGATCTGTGTTATTTGCATTTGGGGCAGCTGCTGTAACAATTAGCATTATTCTAACTAATACATTGACTAAACAACTTGGACAGCCTTCAAACAAATGTAAGAAAGTGTCATGATGAATCAGAATGAGACATGGATTTACCTGGCACACTACTGCTTTTTTTAGGGCTTAACTAAATGTAGGAGCAAGAACTTTAAAGAACAAATGCTCTCTGGGATATAACCCTCCAAAGAGCATGACCAACTTCCAAATGGCCTCCAGGTACTCCTAGGGCTAAAATCCTTGGCTGTCTTATCAAACTGTGATTCTGGAATATTCACTAGACACATTTTTTTTTCATTTATTTATTTATTTTATTATGTTATGTTAGTCTCCATACAGTCCATCATTAGTTTCTGATGTAGTGTCCCATGATTCATTGCTTGCATATAAAACCCAGTGCTCCATGCAATACCTGCCCTCCTTAATACCCATCACCAGGCTCACCTATCCCCCCACCCCACTCCTCTCTAAAACACTACTCTTCCCTCTCCATCAAGACTCAAGTTAAATATTATCTTTCCAGTGTAGCCTTTCCATACCACCTGCAAGAAGGAACGATTCCTTACCTCCTTTCAGGCTGTCCAAGCACTTGATGTACATGTGCATGATGTCCTATATATGTTCTTCTGCTATAATACTTCTGGGATTATATAACCATTTTTGGTTGATGTGTTTATTTGGATGAGGGATGAGCCAACTTTTTCTGTAAAGAGCTTCTGATGATGAACGTTTTATGCTGTGTAGGCCATAGGGTCTCTGTAGCAACTGCTCAATTCTGCCATGGCCCTGGGAAAGTTGCCAGAGACAATAAGCAAATCACTGGGTGTGGCTAAATTTGGGTAAAGCTTCGACTGAAGGCTGAAAGTCAACAGTTTATGACCTTCTGATCTGAATCATCAGGACAGGAAGGCCTGTAGTGCTTGTAAAGTCTCCTAGATAATTTATCTTCATACCCTAGGTCTTTAACCATTTCCCCCAATCTGTGAGGATACCTGAACAATAGATTCATTTTTGACTGAGAAACTTTGGAAAGGGTTTTAGTTAACACGTGTAACTCATATTCAATATAAGGCAGGTAAGCTACCTGTTCAAGAGACCACACTCAAGTGGGCACACAGATGTGTTTGCGTTGGCCTAAAATGTTGACCCACAAAGTGTCTCAGATTTCGATTAGCTGATGATATTTTAAAATAGTTACCAAAAATATTAAAACATAGCTTCCTGACAGCTTGGAAGACATGGCCATAGCCCCTCTACCTTCACTCCTGGTAGTAATCAGTTGGCTCTAGGTAGTAGCTATCTTTTAAAAGGAGCATATAAGGGGTACCTGGGTGGCTAAGTTGGTTTAAGTGACTCTTGATTTCGGCTCAGCTCATGATCTTGGAGTCATAAGATCAAGCCCTGTTTCAGGCCCCATGCTGGGCATGGAGCCTGCTTGGGATCCTGGCTCTCCCTTTACCCCTCCACACCCACCCCGCTCATTGCACCCTCTCCCTTTCTCTGGAAAAAAAAAATAGAAAAAGAAAAAGAAAAGGAGCCATAATCCTCAGATCTTCACAGTCACCACTATTCTCTCTTATTCTCCACACCAAGGGCGAGGGCAGCAGCCATTTATTATTTTACATACACCTTGCCTCTTTCTTTATGTTACCTGTCTGCTTCCTCTAGTCATTTGAGTTTGCAAGCACAGACACAGGTATTAAGAATTTCTGGATGATTTCAGACCACCATGAGCTCTCCACTTTCCTTGAATCCATTTTTTTTTTTTTTTAATTCCTTGGACACCCAAGGTAGGCATTCCAGTTTGTGTGATGAAGTGAATTCTAAAACTGTATGCCTCAAAGCTGAGAGAGGTCTAAAATTCTTTTTGCTTTATATTCAAACCATCCTGCCTTCTTCTCATTGTGCAAATCTCTCCTGTTATCTTGTATTTCTACTCATCTTGTATTTCTATTCATCTTCTTTTAAAAATGCAAATTCTCATTTACTTCTTAATGACAAAATACAGGCACCAGCTAATAAGCACTGGAAGTTCTAGTAGGAAGTGCATCTGGATGTTACTGGTCGTCACTTGCTATACCTGAATGAATAAGCATGAAGAGAGCCCCCTTGCTTTTGGCAGGAGAACACATGTCCTTGCGATCACTGACTCACTCAATACTCTGTTCTGTTCGTCTTCCTTGCCTCATATTCTGCAGCCTGCATGTGGGATACAGATGGAATGGGGTGTTTAGTTCAACTAAGACCTGTAACAACAGTCAATGTTTATGGAGCACTGTCCATATCCAAGAGCATCCTAAGAACTCTTACATGTATTATCTTGTCTCTTCCTCATGATACACTTGTGGAGTATATACTACTATATTTATTTTATTGCTGAGAAAAATGACACAAAAACTTAGGTAGTTAGGTAATTTGCCAAAGTCAAATGGAGGAGCATGGACCAGGACCTAGGAAATGTGATTTCAAAGTACATTCTCCTGATCACTAACTTCAACAGCCACCTCCTCCTCTCACTCACTAGGTGTCCTTTTAGTAGAACCAAGACTCTTCAAACACATTCAAACAGAAGGTAGTGCTAGCAGTCAACTAACTCAGTTGTCACACTGAAAGCTAATGGTAGTAAGAGTGAGTTCTAGAATTACCCATATTCTTCTTTAGTAACAACAGCAACAAAAATGCAGATTTACTATTTCTGGGCTTAAAGAAGCTGGGATATTGGAAAAAAATTAATGGCTACTTCAAAAATTGCATTATAATTTTTTCAGTCGATACTGGGAATGACACTGCTCAAAGCTTGATATTCTCTGGATACTCTATTTGTTGAGATTTTTACTTTTATGACCAAAGTGAGCATTTGGTTATAGCTGCTTTAACATTTTTCTGAAATGAAGATTAAAGTTGTACCTTAAAACAAGGAACTCTGGGACCTCCATTTCCCATCTGTCTGTGTTATAATGACTCAAAATGACTTTCTGGGGAGGATCTTGGGTTGCCTGGGACTACTCTCATGGCTCATAGCGAGGCAAAACCAGGTACCTTTCTACTGAGGCATAGCTCATTGTTAAACACTCTGACTTCCACAGGAGGGTATTAATTCTACCCACAGCTTGACTAAAAAAGTAATGGCTTAGCCCTTCTGACAAAACAGAGCAGCTGTTCTCCATGTACTTCTCTAAGAATATACCTTAAATTCATGGCTGATCCAGTAACGTCTTTCAAAAGCTTGGCTGAGAGAAGACGTACTTTGGAGAACTCCCCCAAACCTATGTCTGTTCCTCAGAAATAGCCTCTTTCCTGTGACATCCAAAAAAATTATACAGAATGTATATTTAGTCTTTTTTAAATAAAATTCCAGGGACCGCACGGACACAAAGTGAGAAAGATACTCCACATTCCACTCCCAGGACTGATGGCAGATCATCAGAAAGCGACAGAACCACATAAGGTTGAATCTGATGGAAGTATCCTCTTCTTTCATTGAATTGATTTTCAATTACTTTTGCCACGGCAGACGCACTGGTCTATACTGAGGGACTATATAGGGAAGAGCTGATGAAGGTTATCACGGTTTCTGATGAGGATGTTGTTCGTGACATTATATGATGTCTTTCAAGAGAGAGTTATTAGAGAAATTTCTCTTTGGTCTCAGTATCAGGCAGAATGGGGCTTCTCCAAGCAGTGGGTTTCATTTCACTTATGAACACTATGAATCACGTTTGCCCCTTCTCTTGAGCTGAAGTGCTCAGTGTCAAATGTGTGTTCCTTCTGTACAAAGGAAGTTGGACATCAGTGATGGGCTGGGTCTCTTCCTTTCAAATAGTAAAAATTTTTGAATAAAGAAGGGTAGAAATACGCAATTAATTTGTTTTGCTGTCGCTGTTGTTGTTTTTCCCCTAATGACTAGTTTCAACAATGATCCAGTTGCTACCACGAAACCCTGAAAGCTAAGCTTGACTCTTTTCTCTCATGCCTACACAATTAATTCTGCTTTAACTCCATCCACTTATAATTGCCACTACCCTACTTTGGGCCAACAGCGTCTCCCTTCTGGGCCACTCCAGTATCTAGAGTGCTCATAGTCCCGTCTTATCTGGTATCTGGTCCATTGTCCTACCCAACCTATTCTCGGAGCCTCAGCTATGCTGGCAACTTGATTTTGGCTTCCCTTTGGCCTTAAGTTACAGTCTAAACTCCTCAAAGGACCTTTAAAGTCCCTAGAAAATCTGAAATGAGCATGTTTTCACATAACCCATGGAATCTCTCTTCCTCAAAAGTACAATGTTCCCTTTTCCCTCTTTTGGACATTTGTACATGCCATTCTCTTTGCCTAAACAGACTTATTTCACACTCCTGGCTTTTACCTAGTTCTCAGCTCTCAGTGTAAATGTTCTTTTTTAAGGGAGAGGTCTTCCTAGACTCTTAGGTTGAGTTACAAATTCCTGTTACACACCTTCAAAAATAATTATGATTTGGGCCTATTGTATTTGACTGTGGCTATTAGGTGGAGAATTGTTTTCTCTGCTACATGACAGGACGAGCAGTGTCCTGCATTTGTCTTGTTCACTGCTCTGGTCCCAGTACTCCGCACATTATAGGCACTCAATAAAAATGGCCTGAGAGACTGAATGAGACAAATCACCATTAAAACACGAGAAATTAGAAATTAGGCAACGCCAATACAAGATTCCTGGCTAGTACATCTTCACGAACCCACAAATGTAATGAAACAACCTGTAAAGTTGCTCTTCCTTAACATAAAAAAAAAAATCATTGTATTTGACTGGTCCTTTTCTACCTTCCAATATTTTCATTTTAAAATAGAGAAGAGGAGAATTCACACAAGCATGTCATTCCTGGGTTGATTGTTTATTGAGTTGCCATAAATCACATCGGATAATGGAGCAATGAAAGACAAAGAGCATCTTCAGAGCTCTTTCTAGTTATTAAAAGACAGTGTTATTTAGACTTAAAGGAAGACGCTGGTTGTCTGAGAGAAGCCAGAGGAGAGAGAAAATTACCAAGTAATAGATCTCGTTGAGCTGCCAGAGTCACCAGTAACCTCATACTCCGCCCACACGGTTTGTGTAAAACAACCTGTTCATAACATCAGCAGTTTTTGCCTTTCTGTTAAAGTAAGTTGTACTGTTACCTTTTGGGGGATCTGGGGGGGCCCACATATACAAAGTCAAGCAATGTCACAGACTTCTCTTCTTAGGCTGAAAGTATGGAAAGAGACCTAGCATGGTCCAGCAGGTAATTGGCGTCACTTCTTTTACGTCCAGCATTCTTGACTCTTGCTTATCTGTAAAGTCTAATGGGATGATCCTCTTGGATATTCATGAGGATCAGGTAGGTTAGAACTTCCACAAAATTCAGACAAAATGATTACTCTTACCTGTGCTAAAACAAACACTTGAACTCAACGATGCATCTAGGGCATTTCCAAACTAGTTAAAATTGTCTTGCAAATGGAGACGGGGCTCCTGGGTTGCTATCCTACTCAGTTTCTCAGACTCTGCTACATCTGAGGCCCTGGGTTCTGTGCAATGTTCTGTGCTCCTCTTTAGTGACTTCTGTTGCTTGCAACCAACAAAATCTCAACTAATAGAGCAAGGAAACTCAGTCAGTAAGATATCAGATACACGGGTGGTCTAAATACAGGCTCTTAGAGGAGAAAGAGAATCATTTCTTGAACTTATCTCTGTTGGAGAGAATCCAGGCTCTCCTTAAAGAGAGATGATTATCTTCAAAAATGAAAGACAGAAGGGGCGCCTGGGTGGCTTAGTGGATTAAAGCCTCTGCCTTCAGCTCAGCTCATGATCTCAGGGTCCTGGAATTGAGTCCCATATCGGGGTTCTCTGCTCAGTGGGGAGCCTGCTTCATCTGCCTGCCTCTCTGCCTGTTTGTGCTCTCTCTGTCAAATAAATAAATAAAATATTTTTTTTAAAAAAATGAAAGATGGAAGAATCCCAAGCACAGTTAGAAACACTGACTTCTCCTGCATCTAGATTCAGCACAATTAAGTAATCATCTTGGCACATGTACACACACTCACCAAGGTGTTACCTGCCCCTTTCCAACAACTGAGTTTACGGACTTAGTGGCCATTCACAGCAAAAATACATTAGTTTTTATGAATCACTAAAAAACAAACACAACACAGTGTTTGAAATGGTGATACAAGACTTTCTTACCACTTGTTTTTTTGTTATACTCCTTGAAGTGGCTCTTTTCAGATTCAGCACCTATTTGTAGCATATACCATTCTTATGAATAAACAAGGGAAACCTGAGCTGAATGTTTTGGTTAAGGTACTCATAACATGTCTTTATACTCAAGTGTTCAACCCTTCTAAATCACTGCTTGATTCAGTCTTTGATAACTATGCATTTCTGAAAGAGAGGAGCATTTCTTCAAAGAGTGTGGTCCGGTATTGTCTGTAAGCTGCCAACCAGCTGGTAGGTTTTCATGCTAGAGCTTTCTTGATCTTACCAGGTGTCAATAACCTAACCTACCCTCGTCAAATGGTCCTTAAATGACTATCTTAAACATCAAGAAGTTACAGTTGGTCATGCAACTACAAAGAGCAATCATGTTCATGCAAAGAATGGCAAGTATGATATGGCTGCTGCCATGCCACCGGCAGGATGCCAAAAACTGTAATCTGAATCCTGATTTTAGGGGTATGAAAATGTGTGAAGTGGGGAGAGGAGTATATCCTAGAATCAATGAAATACAAGTTAGAGACTCACTCCCAGAACAGAAAGTAAAATCCCTTTAAAACAGGCTTGATTATGTTTACCTCTACCAGAACAAATACATTTTAACTCAAAGATGCTCTTAGAGCATTCCCAAACTAGTTAAAACTCTCAGTTATTTGAAAGTAGAGTAGCCTCATGATAGAATGCACCCCAAATTGATCATTATTCCAACTGGCCAGTTTGGGCACATGGGTCTTCTTTTGTGAAAGGAATTTCACTGCAAGCTGTCTTGATCCAGATGAGGCAGAAGTTTAATGAGAGGTAATACTTTTACCTTTCCCAGCTATACAGAGATGGAGTGGGTGCAGAAGGACAGACTTGAAACACTTACAAGTGACTTAAACACATCATTGCCTACCTCACCCCCACATCTCCTTACCCATCATGATGATACTAACTGCATGACTTTAAACACCCAAGAAAACAAATCAGTTAGGCAGGGGTGTAAGTTGCCAAATAAGTTTTTATACACCATCTTCCAATCTCTTGAATGCTCTGGTTAATTCACAAATGCTTTCACACGTAAAATCCAGGAATGATGTTGATAATTTCCAGGGGAACACAGTCCTGTACACACGTGCTCTCTGCCTCTGCCTTCCAAGGAAGAAGGGGCACTGCCCATGCAACCAAGCTTTCCTGTTCTCCACTCAGGGTCCTTTCTTTCTGCTTGGTGGCCATTACTTGTTGCTGGGGAACTTTCCAGCCAGAGTTCTACTTATCACTCTTTAATTAAAAAGTCTTTCCTAAATCCATGGTCTACATCCCAGCTGGGTGGCAAGACTATATCCATGAAAACCCGGGGTCTGTCTCTAGCAGAGAAGCTTCCAAGGACTTGAAAATAGTACTCAGATTTGAAGATTTCAGGGGCAGCTCAATTATAACAAGGAAGTTGTACAGAAAAGAATAATACAAGTTATTCTCCTTCTACTAAATCTAATTATCCTTTTTTTTTAGCCCCTGCATTTGAAAGATGACTTTATTCTCTAAGTAAGAAAACAAACAAGCTAAAAATATTTCCACTGGACACTTATTGTTAAATTAAGAAAGGATGGGTCTTAGGGTTGTTAAAATAAACGCGATATGAAAATTTAGACTTTTAGGAAATGTACAGTGTTATTGAAATGCATCGCAGCAGCGGTAATTTAATTTCCTTATCAGTCTCCCAAGAGAAACTGGGAACAGAATGTGCCCAAGTCCAAGAAGAATTCCTGAAGGGAAGGCAGAAAGAAGTTAATTGCAAACACTGGTACCAGACTGTGTCAGTTCAGATAATGCAAACACTAAGGGGCAAAAGCAAGGAAATTATCAGTGAGAAATGGAAACAAGAAGGAAATGATCAGAACAAAAATAAATCGAATGACAGATCACTCTATAACAGGATGTGTTTTAAAATAAATGACAAGTCAAGACAAAGCCACATGAAAAACTACTGGCTTTTAGTGATGCTGAATATCCATCAGAATACTAGAAAAAAGTAGGTATTCACTAGATAACTAGAAAATACCCTAACGTTCAGGGAAAAAAAAACAAAAAACAAAAAACAAAAAAACATGAAGGATATAGCTGAAAAGAATACAGAAGACTTCACAGTCCCTGTAATTTTTATATCATGAGGCTGATAGGACTCTGCATTAAAAAAAGTACTTTGAACATTAATTTCCTATGTACCAGCTTTAGAAAAGAACATGAGTTTTTATAAGGAAATGATACTTTTTAATACCCTGTACTGCAGAAAGAAAAACTAATATATAGGGGTGCCTGAGAGGCTCAGTTGGTTAAGTGTCCTACTCTTAATTTCAGCTCAGGTCATGATCTCAGTGTCCTAAGACTGAGCCCTACGTCAGGCTCTGCACCCAGGGGAGTCTGCTTGGGATTCTCTTTCCCCCTCGCCCTTTGCTCCTCCTCTGCACCTCACCTCGTCTCTTTAAAAACAAACCAAAACCCAAACCAAAACCTAGTATATAAGAACATGTCTCTTTAATTTGTATATTAAATTTAAAGTAAATATTTAAATTATCTTGTAATATTTTTGAGAGATTTTGTTACTACTGTAGTATAATAGGTCAAATGGATCACGTTTCCAAAGAGGACACTTACTTCATGCTGATATAAAATTATAAATCAGTAAATAGATCACTATGTCTTCTAACACCAGTACTTTTCAAATTTGAAGTGTATACAAATCATCCAGCAATCACATAAATCACATAAACGCAGAGTAATTCAGACGGTCTAAACAGAGGCCCGAGAATCCACATTTCAACAAACTTCTAGGTTAAAGATGCTGAGGCTGCTGGCCTGTGGGCCATGATTTAAATAGCAAGGCTCACCAGGAGGCCTCTTTGTGGTGGAGTCTTTCACTAAAAGGATGCTCAACTTCCACTCAGAACCATGTCTGGTCTCAATGATGTATTTTGGTTTAAGATCACTTATGTCTGAATAATGGTGAACTTCTCTAAGAGGCTGCTTCCCTTTTATTTAAAATCATTATCCTAACCAAGTAGAATGGCAGGTTAGGTTATAAATGGAAATACTGACTCCTGCGCCTCAGGAGTTTATAATCTAACACAAAGGCATTGGTTTTGGTGTGTATGTGATACTGCAAACCAGAAAACCACACCAAAGCAGATTCATGTTGCCAAATCACATCCAAATCAAAGGTTTAATTTGTTCTTGGAATGAAAGGATAGAAAATGAATATAAAATCTGGTGGAAGCAGAGATCATTTCACTTAGGAAGCCAAAATTGCAATACATGTTATTGAGCTGTGAGTTTTCTTTTGGACATTCCCAGGAAAGGGTGTGGCATTTCAGAAAGGATAAGAAAGCAGTTTTCTGGGCAGCAGGGGAGAGCATTTCCACATGCACAATACGCTATGCCTGTCAATAGTATGTTGGTGGTTACAACAGATATTTACTAACAGTGATCAGGGATACACAAATCAAAGTCTGACATCTGCTAGATGGCTATTATCAAAAAAGTAAAAGTGTTGGCAAGGATATGGAAGAAAGGGAACCCTTATACACTGCTGGTAAGAGTATAAATTGGTACATTATTTCCCCTTTCTATTACAGAAAACAGTATGGAGCTTCTCAGAAACCTAAAAACAGAACTACTGTATGATCCAGCAAACCCTCTTCTGGATATATAGTCAAAGGAAATGAAATCAGCACCTCAAAGAGATATCTGCATTTCCAAGTCCATTGCCATTATTCTCAACAGCCAAGATATAGAAACGACTTGAGTGTCCTTGATGGAGACTAGCTAAAAAAAAAAACCAAAAACTGATGGATGTGTATGTATGTGTGTGTGTGCGTGCGCGCACTCACATAATTATTCACATATAATTGCTTATTTTTTTCAAAACAAGAGATCTTGCCATTTACAACAACATGGCTGAAACTGGGGAACATCATGCTAAGTGAAACAAGCCAGGCACAGAAAGAAAAATACTGCGTGATCACACTCATAACTGGAATCTAAAAAAATCAAATGCACAGAAGCAGGGAGTAGAATAGTGGTTGCCAGAGGTAGAGAGATGGGGGAAATGGAGGGAGATGCTAGTCAAAGGGTACAAAGTTGCCACAATGGAGGATGAACAAATCTACAGATTAAATGTAGAACATGACGATTATAGTTAATGCTGTACTGAATAGGGCACCTGGGTGGCTCAGTGGATTAAAGCCTCTGCCTTCGGCTCAGGTCCTGATCTCAGGGTCCTGGGATCAAGGCTCTCTGTTCCGCAGGGAGCCTGCTTCCTCCTCTCTCTCTGCCTGCCTCTCTGCCTACTTGTGATCTCTCTCTCTGTCAAATAAATAAATAAATAAAATCTTTAAAAAAAATACTGTACTGAATATACTGAACACTGGAAATTTGCTATGAGATTTCATATGCTCTCACAACAACAACAACAACAACAACAACAACAACAACAACAAAGGAACTAGGTATATGAGAAGATGATATGTTAATTAGTATGACTATAGTAATAATCTCACTATGTATATAAAGTCATGATGTTGTACACCTTAAGTATATACATTTATTTTAAAAAAGATGGTAGAGAATTTAAGATAGCAGCTAGTACTTAACAACTAAAATTAAAAATAGTTTCAACTCTTAAATATCATTGAAGCATTTCTGAAAATAATGCCACCAACTTTTCTTCCAAAGGGTTTATAAAAATATCTCTCAATAAATGAAATCAAAACAGTATTAGGACTGATTACTTGCATCTGAGAAAACAAGATGGAATTGTTATGGATTCTAGATTTCCTTGCTGCCATGCCATACCAGTGTTTAACTGGTAAGAAAATAATCCTGCCAAGCTTTGGAACAACTCAAGAGGCTGGAAAAGGAACCAAGATGTTACAAATATCTTCCCATTTCACTGTCTCTTTTATGTCAAACTCATAAAAATGTACATAATCCGTACACATTTGTAAAAGCACACTCTACTTATGTTGAAGTAAACTTAAATTTGGGAGCTTTATGTGTCTTTCACATAATGTAGCTCATTGTTTCCCTGAGAAATGAGAATGAGAGATTTTGCTACCTGGGGCAATGCTGACATTATTCTATTTGAGTAGGGTAATTAAGAGCAGATTCTTACTACTAATGCCTGATCAACTTAAACTGTTACAATACAGAGAATACTCCTTCTTCCTACAATTTTGAAACATAACATCTTTTAAAATGGGAAAAGCCAAAAATTACTTCTCTCCCAGTGTAAGACATAATTTCAGCCATCTAAGGCTTCAGTGACATGACTAAATAAAGCCACTTTGTTGGATTATCTTTCCCCTTTGCCATGTCAACAGGCACTATATTCTCTCATTGGAAGAAATCTTAATATTTAAAACACAATTTGCTCTTAATTGTGAAGCAGGTGGTGCTTTTAAAACATTTCTAAAAGTTAGCTTTAGTGTAGACCAAAAAAAAAAAAAAAAGCATTGAAATACCTTATTTTGAGGCCCTGGCTCTTCCATTTCCCTCCTTTGTAAAGTTGCTCAGAGACATGAAACAAGGACTGAGTAAGATAACACATGCATATACCCTTTGAAAACTAAGAGAGGCTATAAATATACTAGTTTTGTTTTCTTAGGTCACAACAGGAGCAACAACCATGAAAACCATAAACTGAGACATGTTGACATATATTTAGCCTAGACATGATAGACTGTCAATTTATGAGAACAGTCATCTCTACATCCCATTTTTAGGGTTTTGTTCCTGGGACCAGTCCTGGCATGAATTTCTGAGTCAGTCAAGATACAGAAACAATACTGGGATTTTAACAGGATTTAATGTCAAGAGTTTTTAACCAGATACTATAGAACTGAAAATAATCCAAAAAGGGAAAAAGGGAACAGAAGCATCATAGGTAATAATTAGAGGAATCGGCTTTCACTCACAGGCTGGAGAAACAAAGGGAAGAGGTTGGAACTGTCACAACTCCAAGCTCAAAGAAGGGACCGCACCTCCGAGGACAGGACTCCGCCTCACAGGTGCTGGTGGCTTCGAAACCTGTTCTGGGAGTGCTGGAAAAGCTACAGATTGGAGTCAACTGAAGCTATTGAAAGAAACTGGTGCTTTCTGGGTGAAGAGCACGGCTCAGGTAGAGCTCGAAGGAAGGGAAGCAATCCAGGCGAAGAGTCATACCCAAGATCTTCCCATTGATGTGTGGCAATACAGGGGTAAAATATGGTCTGGGTGATGCCAACACCCAAGATCTTTGCTTTTTATCTCACTGTTTCCATATAAAGATTAACTCTGTATGGAATTGCTACCTGGAAACTGGCAAAGAATATCTGAATTAGAAGATGCAGAAATACTGCTGACATGGTGAAGCTAATTTTAAGTGATACCAGTTTTAGCAAAGTTTAAAAATAAGCTTAATTATAAATATATATATATATATATATACATATACATTTTAACGTTAGCTCATATAGAGTTTTAATTTTAAAACCTTGTGTAATTTAAACATAGTAAAAATGGCAGAGAAAAGTGGCTTCCTAATTGTTAAAATGAATGTCACAAGATCTATATACAAAAATGAAAACAAAACACCACAGCAGAGACTGAGATCCATCTAAACCATTTTCCTCCTCTTCCAGGGCCCTGAAGGAGCCTACACTATGCACGTTCTCTTGCTGGCAGGCCTGGCCACGTGACTGAGTCCCAGCCAATAGAACTGTGAGTGGACATGGTATGCAGTACTTCCTGATCTGGCCCAGAAAACTTCCCACCCTCATGCCTTCATCTCTCCTTTTTCTCCGGGGTGGATTCAAAAAACATCTAACTTTAGAAGATGGAAGAGCCTCAAGTCAGAGGATGCCTGGAGAGGTGAATCATCTTGTGCAAGACAACTACTGGTGACCTCCACCCCTATCCTGGGATTTTCTGTATTTGAGAAATAAACATCTATTATGACTGAGCCATTTCATGTCTGGGTGTATTCATTGCCACTGCTTGATATACCCTTAACTGATATACATGTGAGTTGTAATACTTGTATTAGCAAGACTAAAAAAATCATAGCAACTATTATTTATTAAGCTTTGATTAAAATGTTAGGAACTGCATAGTCCACCCAAATTACATATATTTATAAAATACCTTGCCAGGCCTTCGCTCAGAATGTCTCTATACTTTGCACATGGCACAAATGAGCCCAAGTTAGATTCTCTTACAGTTCAAATTTGACTAGAGGAAGAAAACGAGAGAACAAAGAGAAAGATTTATCTGGGGGCACCTGGGTGGCTCAGTTGGTTATGTGTCTGCCTTTGGCTTGGGCCATGATCCTGGGGTCCTAGGACCGAGGCCCCCGCATGGGGTTTCTTGCTCAGCAGGAGTCTGCTTCTCCCTCTTCCTCTGTCTACCGCTCTGCCTACTTGTGCTCTCTCTCTGTGTCAAATAAATAAATACAATCCTAAAAAAAAAGATTTATCTGTAAGACAAATAAGATCACTGATAGAAACAAAAATGGACAGCGGATAGCTTAGTGACAAAGCAAGAGGCAGAAGGAATACAGAAGCCACAGAAGGAAGAATGCGACGTGGGACCATTTGGTTTAGGGCTATAGCTCCACCAGCCCTTCAGAGTTTTCAAACGAATCACAGTAGAACTGCTCCTTTCAACAGTTGGCATTTATAAAGATGGTTAAGTGATCGAAAGGTCATGTTTCCAAAGTCCTGTTTAAGAAAGCAGGAAAGTGTAACAAGATGCCTGTGAATACTTTTCAACTGACAAGGTCAACGTAAATGAAAGAAAAGTAAGGAAGGAAAGTAGGGAGGGAGGAAGGAAAGGAGGAAGGATGGGAGAAAGGAAGGGAAAGGAAGGGAAACGAAGGGAAAGGAAGGGAAATGAAGGGAAAGGGAGGGAAAGGAAAGGAAAGGAAAGGAGAAAAAAAGAAAATCCTGTTGTTCAAAGGATGTGTTTTAGTTAGCTGGAAAATTATACAGACAGCACAATTTTAAATGGCAGTACGTGACCATACACTTGTTTATCTAGGAAACTGGTCTTTGTAACATTGCAACTGTAAATCCTGTAGGAAACTCAGATGGGGGTTAGATTTGATAAACAGCAGAGTATCAAGAACAATCTCCATTTTTTTTAATGCAGTCCCATTTTATGGGAAACTGACCACCACTTCTGCTGATGTGAATCACAAGAGCTCATTCTCTCAAGTTGTAGCCTAGGCGCACGTTCCCTATTTTCTGGTTATCTTTCCACTGCTGTCATTCCGGGGCACACACTGTAAACTGTGTAAGTGATCTCTGCAGCTTTCCTGCTGGGATTAGTAATAGCCATACTACCAAATATTACTGTGCAATCGACCTGAGGCTTGCATTTAGATTACATTTGATTTCTATACTTGGGAAATGCATGCTTTAATTTTCCTATTATGTTAAAACTGATAATGCATAAAAAAGAAGATACCTGTTCATGATACTGACTTTATAAACTGGGCATGATTTGCTTTATAATAGCAATGCCTGTACCACCAAATGTGCATTTATGATTTGGACCAGTCAACCTCTGGGGGGAGGAGGGGAACGAAGACTGACAAGTGAAAACACTGGAATGGGAAACAATCCCAACTGCAAGGCAGGTAGTAGAAGGTGCTTCAGCCTCCATCCTCGGGAAATTTCAGGAGAGTGCAAATTTGGTGAGCACATTCTCCCTCCAAATGTACTGAGGCCTATAAATGGCCGAATCCATTATTCACAAGATAAAGGCAAAGAAGGAACCAAGACTATCATGTCAGAAGCAGTGCGGTCTTACTTGGCAACACATATGACTGATATCCTTTATGGCCCCACAAATCTTTTGTTTTGTTTGGCTTTTTGTCTTCTGCACTTGTACACACTAAATAGCTGTCACTTCTTTTTATATTGGTTATGAATTTTTTAAAAGTGCTATCAAAGCACTTGTTTTACTATCTTTTTACTGTCTTTATTTTTTTTTCCTTTTACAGTAGGTCTCAGAGAAGCCTGGATGCACAGCCTGAAGCTCATTAGGTAGGCGAGGAAAAACGTCCAGCATGTGTAGATTCTCCGTGGGGACTCCAGGATATTTGTATGTGGTGTAAAGTGTAGGGAGCCAAAATAAAAAATTCTCAAACCTACTGAAAGTAATGCAATTATGAAGATATTTTACCTTCAGCGTAAAAATGCTACAAATAGACGATTCTTTTCTTCATTAAGAATTTTTCAATATTTTATCATATTATTCAATTATATCTACTTACAGGAAAGTACACAAATTCTAAGTGTACAGCTCAATGAATTTTCACCTCTCATAGGACCATCCATTCGGGGTAAGAAATAGAACAAGACCAACAAATAGAAGCTCCCTTTACAGTCATTACCTCCACCCCAGCAGGGAAACTACTCCCGGAACTTTGAACACTGGGGATTCATTTTGCCTACGTATACCCATGCACTGGAATCAGTTTGTACTTTTCCAGACCATGAACTTCATCCGTATTGTCATATGCAGCTGTAATTTGTTTATTCTCACTGATGTTTGTGATATTCCATTGTCAGCAATATACCCCAGTTTATTTAACCATTCTAATATTAACAGGCCTTTGTGTATTTTCAAGTTTTGAGCTATTCGAAATAATATTAGTATGAGTTTTGTGTATGTGGGTTTTGGGGAACACATGCTTTCTACTAGATTTATACTTCTCTATGGAATCAAGAGGTCCTTAGATGTATGCAAGTTCAGGTTTAGTAAATGCAGAGAGTTTTCCAAGGTGGTTGCACCAGTTTATATTCCCATCAGCAATGCATGGGAGTTCTGGTTGCTTCATACCCTCAATCAACTAAAACTTGGTATTATCCGTGGCTTTCATTTTAGCCATTCACTTGGTGTGTGGTATAATCACACTATGATTTTAATTTGTATTTCCCTGCTGAGTAATGCTATTAAACAGAATGAGGCTTTTTGATATATTTTTAAATAGATATATATTTTACAGAATCCTGATTAGTAAAGGATCTCAAAGGTGATCCAGTTCACGGATATCAAATGTATGGCACATTTGTCCCCACTACACCCCAACACCACCCCTTCCCATACCTTTGGGATGTGGCAATAGTTCACTGATGTGGATTTAGCTTCAGAAACCTTCCAGATACAGCTCATTACAGTCATTTCCAAGCAAACAAAATAAATTCACAAGAGGGATCTTACCAGATAACGTTTATCAGAAGCAGAAAGGTAGAACTCGCAGAAAAGACTAAGGTAGGCTGCTCTGGGTTTAAATTTCAGATTTGCCACTCACCATGGCACAAAAGAAGATTTCTTTTTATGACATTGCCTTTATCAGTTTGGTATGACTTACTTTATAGTAGCAAAGTTCAGTTCATTGAGCTGAGTGATCCTGGCAAGTTTCTTCATCCCTAGGAAGTGGTATTGTGAGGATTAACTAAAAACTGATTTGTACCATTTTTGATTTTCATGATCCTTCCCTTTGTTCAAGGACAGGTTTCTCCTGGGCACAAATCTTTCATGATTTCTGTGAGTCTACTTGCTCTTGAATTAGTGTCCTTTTTAAAAGCCTGCTGAAGATAGCAGGAACTCAGGGAATGGCCATGAGTCACTGAGGTCTTTCCTGACTTTTGTCTAAATCAAGACATGGACTTTTGGGTCATTTTGTCTGTCACTATAGGAAAGGATACAGGAAGATTAGATGCTGGAATGACCAGAAGGAACAGGTCATCTTCCCTGACACTTGCCCATCACATCTGAGGCTTTGCAGATTTCACTTTTACTCACCTGGTCTTGGCTGAGGTCCTCACCCAGCTTCATTAGCAGCAGTGAGATCAGCCACTGGCCCACCACACACAGGCACTCTTGCCTTTGGAGGAAACTAGGAAAGGAAGGCAAACAATCAGACCCCACCGGTGGCTCCTCCGAGCCACATATGTGTAGTTTCAATATCCGTGGCCTGCCCTCATCCTCTGTGAGGCCTATTCACCGCCCCCCCCCCCCAAGGGGCTCCTTCCTTCTTTATCTATGAAGCGGTTGTTTACACGAGCTCATGGTATCTTGATGGCAATTCTGAAATCCAAATTGCTCTAAATTCCCAAATTTCTTTTTTGTCACTCATTTGGAGGCCCTCTCTTACCTGATTCAAACTTATTTCATGGCAAAAGCCATTCCTAACCTGATGTGAGCTATTTATTATCTTTATTTGGTCCACTTTATGGGGAAATGGATACAATTTGCTGTGGAAGGGCTGCTGGGCTTGCTTAGAGAGTGCTGGCCTAGACTGGGCAGGGAGTGTTCCTGACTCATGGCATCTATATATAATAGCTTTAAAATTCTGAAAAATCTTGAATTTTAAAATAACTCTGACCCCAAGAGTGTTGGACAAAAAAACCACAGACACATACCAAATTCCTAAAAGACCTTGCTTTCAGATTATGTCTTGTTGAGTGTTTACCCTGTTATTTGAATTATTTTAGAAGAAAATCAAAACAAGAAGACACAGGCCTTCACCTAACAGAGCAGTCAAAAAGTAAAAATAAGGTACTCAGGGTGGAAGAGGATGCGGAAAAGCAGAGTCCCTTGTACATTATTGGTGTATATGGTATATTGTGTATATTGGCATACACTTTTTGAGAGGCGATCTGCGGTTTTCTTGGAGAATTTAAATTGCATATGTACTTTGACCCAGCAATTCTATTGCCAAGTAGCCTGTAGAAAGAGTCAAGAGTATGTCAGGCATGGCCATACTGACTATTATACAACAATATATATTAAGAAAGTTTTATTAGTGAGAGACTGGTTAAATAAATTTTGGTGTAACTACACAAAATGATACAATGCTGTCTTTAAGAAAATATGGAAATGAGGTAGACCTGAATGTAATGATATGGAAAAGTCTCCAAAATAAATCTGTAAGTGAAACAAGCAATTTGTAGAATAATAAATATATAGAAAAACATACGTATGTGATCTTTACAATTTCTAAGGATATACTTATATTCTAGATTAAGTCAATTTTCCCCTTACACATATTTGTATAGAAAATGACAGGTGGTAATGATTAGGGATGAAAACAAGGGAAAGAGTTTTCACTTTTCATTATATATGTTTTTAACTTTTTTCTCTGCCATGTGCATATGCTGCTCTTCCTGGCTCCCAGAAAGCTTGTGGAATTCTCCAAGGCGCAGATAAGGTACAGGCCCCCGAGCATCTTTGAGATCGCATATGCCATGAAAGGAAGTCTTCAGCCACCAAAGACTCCCATCACCTTCCATTGAACTTGACCTCCACTGACCCTTCAATACAGAACATAGCCCTACAGTAATAAGAAACTCCACACATGACATCATGGAATTCCAGTGGTGACCTTCTGCCAAATAAATCCAATGATCACCTCTGCCTACCCCCCTTAAATGTGCATGTTAACTATACTGTTGCCTTTCTGATCCAATAGCAAGATCTGTACCTCGGCTCTGGGTGTGCTGCTAAGAGCTAAGGAGAGGTTGTGATTAGCTGGACCTCAGCCTGAGTGTACTGATCCAAGAGTCTCTACTTGCCACTGCCCACCTCACACAGCATGTAAAAGATGGCTTATGTATTGATATACAGTGGCCTGTGAGTTGTCCTCTCCAACGCAGGAATTTCCTAGTTTAATCGGAATAATAATCTCAGGGTGAATATATCTATGGAGCCCTTCAAATCCAATCAAAAATTTACCTCTGCTCTAAGCTTATCTGAAATTGCAATAGGATTAGAAAGACAATAAAGAACAGAGTTAACTTTCATTGCCGGCACATAAATATTATGTTGATTAGTACTCCTTCTGTCCAGTAGAAACATATAAGGAAACCAACTAAATTGGTCAAGTTATTGGCAGATATATAAATTCTTAGGAATCAGATGCCTGACTGGCCTTCAGGCTTTATTATTCTGAGTTAAATTCTTCTCTGCTTTTGTGTGTGGTGTAAGAGAATGGTTTCGTTTCATTCTTCTATATGTAGATGTCCAATTTTCCCAGCACCATTTATTAAAGAGACTGCCTTTTTTCCACTGGATATTTTTTCCTGCTTTGTTGAAGATGATTCGACCATAGATTTGTGGGTCCATATCTTGACTCTATACTCTGTTCCATTGGTCTATTTGTCTGTTTTTGTGCTAGTACCATGCTGTCTTGGTGATCACGGCTTTTTAATAAAGCCTGATGTCGGGTAACGTGATGCCCCCAGCTTTGTTTTTCTTCTTCAACAATTCCTTAGCAATTCAAGGTCTTTTTTGGTTCCATATAAATTTTAGGATTGTTTGTTCCAATGCTTTGGAGAATGTTGGTGGAATTTTGATCGGAATGGCATTGAAAGTATAGATTTCTCTGGGCAGGATAGACATTTTGACAATGTTTATTCTTCCGATCCATGAGCATGGAATGGTCTTCCATCTTTTTGTGTCTTCTTCAATTTCTTTCATGAGTTTTCTGTAGTTCCTCGAGTACAGATCCTTGACTTCTTTGGCTAGGTTTATTCCTAAGTATCTTATGGTTTTTGGTGCTATAGTAAACGGAATTGATTCTCTGATTTCCCTTTCTATTTTTTCATTGTGAGTGAATAAGAATGCAACTGATTTCTCTGCATTGATTTTGTATCCTGCCACATTACCGAATTGTTGTATGAGTTCTAGTAGATTGGGGGTGGAGTCTTTTGGGTTTTCCATGTAGAGTATCATGTCATATGCAAAGAGAGAGAGTTTGACTTCTTCTTTGCCAAGTTGAATACCTTTTATTTCTTACCATTCTCTTACACCACACACAAAGGCAAACTCGAAATGGATGAAAGACCTCAATGTGAGGCAGGAATCTATCAAAATCCTGGAAAAGAACATAGGCAGTAACCCTTTGACATTGGCCACAGCAACTTCTTTCAAGACACATCTCCAAAGGCAAAGGAGACAAAAGCAAAAATTAACTTTTGGGACTTCATCAAAATAAAAAGCTTCTGTACAGCAAAGGAAACAGTCAACAAAACAAAGAGGCAACCCACGGAATGGGAGAGGATATTTAAAAATGACAGTACAGACAGAGGGCTGATATCCAAGATCTATAAAGAACTACTCAAACTCAACATCCAAAAAGAAGATGAACACATCAAAAAATGGGCAGGAGACATGAAGAGGCACTTCTCCATAGAAGACATACAAATGGCTAACAGACACATGAAAAAATGTTCATCATCACTAGCTATCAGGGAAATCCAAATCAAAACCACACTGAGATACCACCTTTCACCAGTCAAAATGGCCAAAATTAACAAGACAGGAAACAACACGTGTTGGAGAGGCTGCAGAGAAAGGGAAACCCTCTTACACTGTTGGTGGGAATGCAAGCTGGTATAGTCGCTTAGGAAAACAGTGTGGACATTCCTTAAAAAATTAAAAATAGATGGGCGCCTGGGTACCTCAGTGGGTTAAAGCCTCTGCTTTCGGCTCAGGTCATGATCTCAGGTTCCTGGGATCAAGGCCCGCATCAGGCTCTCTGTTCTGCAGGGAGCCTGCTTCTTCCTCTCTGCCTGCTTGTGATCTCTCTGTCAATAAATAAATAAAATCTTTAAAAAAAAATTAAAAATAGAGCTACCCTATGATGCTGCAATTGCACTACTGGATATTTACAGATGTAAATAAGATACAGATGTAGTGAAAAGAAGGGCCATATGTACCCCAATGTTCATTGCAGCAATGGCCACAATCACCAAACTGTGGAAAGAGTCAAGGTGCCTTTCAACAGATGAATGGATAAAGAAGATGTGGTACATATATACAATGGAATATTACGCCTCCATGAGAAAGGATGAATACCCAACTTTTGTAGCAACATGGACTGGATTGGAAGAGATTATGCTGAATGAAATAATCCAAGTAGAGAAAGTCAAGTATCACATGGTTTCACTTACTTGTGGTGCATAAGGGGTAATATAGAGGACAGTAGGAGAAGGAAAGGAAATGGGAAGTAGAGTAATTCGAGGAGGGAAATGAAACATGAGAGACTTTGAACACAGAAACAAACTGAGGTACTTGGAGGAAAGGGGGCAGGGGTATGGTAGAGCCTGGTGGTGGGTACTGAGGGTACATATTGCATGGAGCACTGGGTGTGGGGCATAAAAATGAATATTGGAACACTGAAAAAATAAAATAAATTTAAAGTAAAAAAAATTATTCTGTTTTCCCTAAACCATTCATCTTCAGAGATTTTTTTTTAAAGATTTTATTTATTTATTTGACAGAGAGAGAGATCACAAGTAGGCAGAGAGGCAGGTAGAGAGAGGAAAAAGCAGGTTCCCTATTGAGCAGAGAACCTGATGTGGGCCTCCATCCCAGGACTCTGAGATCACGTCCTGAGCCTAAGGCAGAGGCTTAACCCACTGAGCCATCCAGGAGCCCGATTTTTTTTTTTTTTAAACAATCTAAGTACACCTCAGCCTTCAGCTGGACTTCTATGCAGGACACTGTTTTCCATGATCTTCATGAGCTGGACTCCTTTTTATCTAAATCACATTGATTTCTCCAATCAGGTGCTGCCACATTTAAATTCTCTGCACATTATTTATGATTATTTCCTTTATTATCATTGTTGTTGGTTTGTTTCCCACCCCCCCAAATATAAATGTTGTAAAAACAAAAAACAAAAAACAATATCTGTTTCAATTGTCAGTATTTTCTCTGGAACACAGTACTGGGTAATCATCTGCTGGTGGAATGAGTGAATGAATGAACACTCTATCACCTTCCATCCCCTAGGTAAGCCAGATGTTTTGGGGGTGGAAAAGGCAAAGCAGATACTGCTTTTGTTTAGCAGGAAAAAGGCTGGGTAAAACCAGGAAATGACATTTTAAACCGAATGAAGACTAAAGGCCTAGGAGCCAGGGCAGTCCATTTGGAGAAGTGTTCACAAACAGCCCGTAATGTCTTCCTACAGCTCTTCTGCCTCTCTGAGTCAGGGGACTAGATTAAGAAAAGGAAAAGTCAATGGAAGGTAGATGCATATCAAGCTCTCCTCAAGCACTTCTGAGAAACACTCAGTTCAGGTCTGCTGATGATCACTAAGTGCTGGAGAACTGAAGCAGAGCCGCAAAGGCGCTTAGTGGACACCAGTGGTCTTCCGTGGACAGACTTACATTAATAAAATCTTCTGACAGATGTTTAGCCATCATCTGCTGCATAATCAGAGCCTTTGTGTGTGTGTGTGTGTGTGTGTGTGTGTGTGTGTGTGTGTTTTAATTCTGAAAACACTCATGCAAAAGTTAGAGGAAAATTGACAGTAATGGAAAAATGTTATTAATATAATAATATCTTAGAAGATATAATTTGATTCAATAATACATATGCATCTTAATCTTGGTATGTTTCAGATGAACTTTTTCCCTGGCAAGTTTTTCTTTTCTCAGAGATTATAGATGAAATACTTCACTCAGCATGTTCATATTCTGTTGTATTAGTATATTTTTCTTTTCAAGGCTTGTTCTTGCCTTCCTCTTTACCCAATGCCAGATTAAAAAAAAGAATTCTACTATCTGCAATAGGTCCATGTCTCCTCTGAAACAGGGATGGACAGGGAACATTAGACTTTGGTCAAGGGCATAAAAAAATGAGCAGGGTAGGGACAATTTTCCTTGGGGCACCTAACAATGGAACTTCCTAGGGGTTTGAAGAGTGCCTACCTGTTCTGCTACCATCTTTCTTTTTATACTCACCAGCTCCAGGCATGACTACTTAATTACTTCACCCCCATAGAGTCGTTCTTGCATGCCTTCTTGGTGCTAGACACATAACCAAACATTGTGGATGCAGCAGTGAAAGGACCCACATTCCTGCTTTCATTGGGCTCACATGCTAGCCACTCAGAGCAAGCGTGCCACGGGGCTGTAGTATCTTAAACACCTCAGACAGAGAGAACATTTTTAAAGATCCCTTAAACAAGAAGTCTAACAAAATGAAGAGTACTTATCATTTAAGTTGGATACAGGGGTAGAGTGTTGGCGTTGAGGAGGATACAACTAAAAAAGGAAGCATTAAAAAGTAGATTTCCCCCAAACTAACAATGATCACTAAAACAAGCACAGGCTGCCAAATAAGCACGGGTCGGTGGTCACCAAGCACAGGTCAGGTTGTCCTGGAAAGGACAAGACAGTAAGTATTTTAAGCTTTGTGGACCAGACAGTCTCTATTCCAGCTATTTAACTTTTCCATGGTGGCCCCAAATCATCCACAAACAATGTGCAAATACATGACCACAACTGTGTTCCAATAAAACTTTATTCATGTAAAGAATCTGCAGACCAGACTTGGCCCACATGCGTTGTTTGCCAATCCTGATCATGGCCCATCTTTTCCCAACAATCCTTCACAATGAAGAAACTGAACCTATACTAGGTAGAATCCTTGACCCAAGTTTACACAGGTAAGAGTTCCCTTAACTAATTCTGTATCCCTAACTTTATGTAGTTGGTGAATAAGACAAACATGGAGAAAAACGAGCCTGGGGGATACTGTATGCTAGAGCTCTGCAATCTAACTGAAGTGCTACTATTTTGCGTAAGTAGTTGTGATGACAGGAAGTTAGTCAGTGAGAGCTGGAGCAGTTACAGAAATCTTTCTGGAAGAGGTAGGCTGGAAAAATTCCTGACCTGGAATACCCACCCTTTCTTCCCCTACCTACCTTCACCTGCCTCTAACTAGTCGCTCTGCATGTCTCACTTCCAGCTTCCCCTGCCGTGGGACGTCTCCCCAGAATCCTCAGGCACTGTCATATGTTCCCTCTACAGTGCTCCCATAACATGGTGAAAGTCCACAGCCTCATATGCCCACTGTTCACCATTTAGATTATACTAATTAAAACTAAGACCAGCCAATAAAAATTGACAGTGCTTATCACCTGGCACCATGGACTGGTTCATTCCATGTCTTAATCTCCAAAGGACAATGAGCAACTCAAGGGAAGGAACTGCTGTTTTCCCTGTTTGAGTCTAGCTCCATGATAGAGCAGTACATGCTCGGGATTCATGGTGAATTACCACATTGATAAATAGGGATAGATTTGGATGAGCATAAAGGGAGGTGAAGATTATGTTTCCTAGAAGGGGAATCACCTATGACCTGGGACATGGATATGAAACTGAGCCTACAGAGGTGAGAACAGTGAATAGGAGAGCACAACTGGAGTTGGGATCTGGATGGGATGGCACCCAGGAGTCTACCATCCCTTTCCTAGGGACAACTGTTATCCCTGGATAGCCTGTTTTTCATTACAGATTTGGAAAGTATTTTCATATGCAATTTTAATGAAATTGATTTCCCTCCCCTCCACTGATGAAGCCCTAGGACTATGTTATAAAAACATTCAAGTAACACTCTAAATGTTTTCACGTTACTCTGTTTTAGCAGCTGGGGATATGCTCTGGCTAGAGTTCTATTTTTAACTTATGCTTCTTGTTCTTCCAGTCTCTCTGCTTTAAATTGTTGGGTGTAGTCACTAAATGGTCTTTGGTTTATGTCCATGAAGAGTTTCAATTCATCATCTATCAAGCCACATGTCTTCCTGTTTCCCGCGAGTCTTCAAGTTAGAGTACAAAAATGCCAGCATGATGGTCAGAATCTTGGCTACACTGTCACTGGCTGCTCTCACTCTACCTTTCACATCACTTGCGCCCTTTTAGTTCAATCACTACAAAGAACTAGAAGAAGCAAATCATGAAGCAAGGTATTATTAGGATGTGCTGAGACGCTTATTTGATTCTTAATGCTATTAATAAAGGTTTATCTATCCCTCCTTATTCAATCCTGCAGGCTGGGGAAGCCTCAGAGGTTTCAGGTAGCTTAAGATGAAACATCATTTCATATCCCGTATCACCTTCGACAATGAAGCAGGTACCATTCTACTGAGGGGCCTATTCTCTCTTGACAAGGTATCGTCTATGAATAGGTTAGTCCTTCCCAGGATCCTCAGCTGATGAGTGATTAATACACAGGGTCCACCCCCAGATTAATCATCTTGAGATACTAGGAGATGAAACACCCACCTAACCCAAGTAAGAGCAGCTAAGGTGTCCTCTTCCCCTCCCTTTCTTGTCTCCTCTCCTTAGCATTTTCACGACATTTTAAACACAGGTTCCTTATGGCAGGATGAAAACAGAACAAGTCAAATGATGCCAAAGTCAAAACTTGAAGTCATGTATTGGTTGAGAAAGGTACAACTAAAAATAATAAAAATTTAGTAAATTATAGGGGAACATTTGACGTATATTATTAAAGTGTTGTAGGATTGGTGAGAAGGACTGAAGTCAAACTGCTGGATTTTTTCAGTCTATATTAAATTATTAATTAAGATACAATCTCTCCCAACTCTTCCCACAATCTCTACAATGGTATCCAACCCTGCATAAATAATTCCCTTTCCCCACCCCGTCCTGGGGGAGCATCCTACACATTCAGTTTAAACAGTTATAGTCCATTAACATCTTCCCTACTCCAATATGCTGGACCCTTACTTCTCTCACAAACATTGTCATAAGAACCCATCTAACCTCACCCAAGTGGCTACTGAGTTAACTCCAGTAGGGAATACTTGGAAAAATATGACAAAAACCAGCGACATTGAATGAACATGCAACAAAGGGCATTAGGGAAATTGGCTAATATACTGAATTACTTAAAATTATAATACTGAAAAAAATTGTGGTAGTAGGGAAATGGTGCCAATTAGTGTCCTAGTAATGGGAAAGAGGCAGGGGAAAAGTCACTTTGCCATCCATAACTCAGCTTTTCACTTCTCGGGCAGTGAATGCCTGCTTTTCTGTCATAGGCATGGAACTATCTGGAAGACAGAGGTTTCAACTGTGTTGAGATTTTCAGAAGGCAAGAAGTGCCAGTTAAGACATCACCATGAACTTCAAAGTGCAGGAAGGAAGGGCGGTAAATGACTAAAGTGAAGTCAGATGACAATACTTACTGCTTTCCTTTTTTCTCCAGAGGCCAATTTCTTCCTTTTCCTTTTTTGCTTTTTGATGGTACAGTACTCTGGCCACCCCCAGAAAGATTCCAGAATCCTCCCTCAGTTTTTATTCCTGCCATTGGCAACCTACACTGCCAGGATATCCATCTTTAATACAAATCTGAATGCCTTGTTCTGTCATTTGGGTTTAAATATATTTCCCCTGAGCTCTGGCCTCAGTAAAAATAGCATACAGCTGGTCACCATGTTCCACATCGTAAACCTGTTGGGAGGAAGTATGGCCAAGGGGCTTGGCTTGCATCAGAATCACTTGGAAAGCTTGTTTAAACCACGAATTTCTAGACTCCACCCTCAAGATTTCTGATATATAGATCTGGGGTGGAATCCAAAAAATCTGCATTTCTAATAAGTTCCTACTTGGTACTGATGATGTGGTCCAGGAACCATGCTCTCAAAATCACTGCTCTCAACCAATCCCAAACTAACTATCTCAAAACGTAAGGCAGGGGTTCCAAAACTCTGCCGCATTTCAGAATCACCTAGACAACTTGGACAATCCCAATGCATCTTATACTAAGTGAATCAGAATGTGTGTGCAGGCATTCACAGTTTTCAAAGCCAGGCATCTGTACTTTCAAAGATCACAAAATACAGCCAAATTTAAGAACCACTGAACCTTGGGATGAGACCTGGAGACAAAGAGAAAGAGCATTAGACCAGAGGCCAGAAAGAGGAGGAAGAAGAAGAACAGCCCTTATTCATGGTGACCTTGGGACCCTCCTATTTACCTAGTCTCTCTCATCTGTCAAATGAGGTGGCCACCCCTTTACTTGCCTCTCAAGCACCAGTAGCAAGAGAAATACATCAAACCAGCAAAATGACTTTGAAAATTAGGAAGGAGCCTACAGATGGAAGGCATAGCAAGGGCGGTGGTGTTGCCTAGGGTGAGATGCAAAGGCTTTGCCAGTGGGAACACCTCGGTCAGCACCTGGCTTCTGCCTAGCTCCGCGACCCGAGCAAGCTCATCGAACTGCTCTGTACTACACTTTCCTCCTTTGTAAAACCACAATGTCAGTTGCTTCCTCACAGGGTTCCTCCAGAACAATTTTGCAATTGTCCAGATCATAGTACATGCTACAGAAATGACTGTTAGGGCATATTTGATGGGTGTATATATTACACATACCATCATCCTTGGATACGGAGAAGGCCTCCCTTTGGGTAGCTATTTGAACAGAGGTTAGTGAACTTAATAATGGAAAGTCTGAAAAATAGCATCAGATAAATGTCACATAAGCAGACAAGAGACCACTGTGGGTGTGTGAAGATGCAACTCAGTTTAAATAACTCAATGGCTCGGTCTCAAGGCGGCAGGGTCCTTAGAATTAGGGAGCTCCACGCCCTTTCCTCCTGCATCTGGACAGGACCCATTTACAAGGTGGTTTGCTCTTCAGATACCCTACGTACCGGAAGTTAATCTGAACTTGAAGGTAAATTCAGGTTTTGAATCTGATATTTTATTTTGTGTATACAAGTTCGTCCCCTGGACTAGACTGCAAGATCCTTGAGGAGTTTCATGAGCTTTGCGTTTTCCTAGGGCACCCATGGGTTGATTATTTTGGGAGATTAATGGTCATCAATTTCTCATCTATTTCCACAAGACCCCCACTGAAATTACCACTACATGGGGTAATTGAATATTTTCAACATCCAAATGCTACCTCTTACTTAAAAGTTTTCCAAGGTTTCCCATCATTCATAGGATCCAGTTTAACCTCCTTAGTGAAGTTGATAATGCTCTTTGTGATCTGGCCTCTGCTGACTTCCCTAAGCTCAGAAGAGGGGATATAGCCAGGGCTTTGTTGTTATCGAGATTAGAGGTTAAAATCCAGCCTGGACCTTGACAAACTGTACACCTGCCAAAGAGTTCCATAATTTCCCTGAACTTCAGTTTCTTTACCTGCAAAATGGGAAAAATATTACTTTCTTTTGGCTTTATTGTAAGACTAAGACTAATAAATGTGAGATGCCTAGCATATACATTTTATTTTCTTTTTTAACAATTTATTTTAGAGAGATAGGATTGGGGAGGGACAGAGGGAGAGGGAGCCTTAAGCAGACTCCCTGCTAACCGCAGAGCCCGATGTGGGGCTTAATCTCATGAGCTGAGCCAAAAACCAAGAGTCTGGCGCTTACCCAACTGTGCCCACCCAGATGCCCCAGAGCATATACATTTTCTTAGTAAACATGAACTACATTTCCTGATACATGCATTTCCTTATACATGCAGCCCTTGTACCAGTAATTGTGAGCGCCCTCAAACACTATGCTACACTTGGATTTTTTTTTTTTTTTACCTTTGAACAGGCACTTTCCCAAGTCACCAGCTTGGAAACTTCTCCCCCTTCAAGACCCAGATAAATAAACACCACGTCGGTGACGCTTCCTTAACCCACACATGCAAAGCTGCTCCCTTCCCTGAGTGCCACTGCCTTCTTGGTAGAGAGCTCTACCTGTCACAGTCTGATGAAATTAGTGGTGCATACCCCTATCTCTCAAACCAGATAGAAGGTATCAAAAACATCAGGGAGCACAGCCTAATCAGTTCGTGTGGCATGTGAGTCGCAAGCACCAGGGGACCAACGTTAGCTGACTGTCTCTTCCTCACAGTTTATCCTGCTATTGGTGCAAGGTCACATCAAGCCTGGTATGTTGTAAGTTCATAGAGGGTATCTCATGCCCTTGATAGCCATAGACCAGGAGCACTGACATCATTTGGGTGCTTTTTAGGACCAAGGAATCCCAGGGCCCTCCTCAGACTTTCTGCACAGAGTCTCCATTTTAACAAACCCCTCTGCACCCCAACCCCCGAGGGATTTGAATGCACACTAGTGTGTGCGAAGAGCCATCCTGAACATCTCTGCACTCCCGCCAGAGGCACGCAAGCAGGCACTTGATAAGTGAAAGCATATGGACAATTCATCCTACCTTAGCGAGGAAGAGGAAGGGGCTCTAGAGGTATTTCAACCCCAGCATAATTCTAGTCACGGGAAGAATCCTTGTGTTTTATTCTAAATAACACTGTGGTGATGATTACAAACTCCGAGCTTCCAAGGGGGTCCTGAGAAGTAGCCACCCTTAGTTTGATCGATAAAAATTAAAGTAAAAACAAACAGAACTCCACCCCACCCCAGACCATGGTACAAAAGAAGAAAAAATCAGTTTCAAAGACAGCTGGATCACATTACTAAAAACGAAACAACTAAAAGTTGATCTTCCAGTAGAGAAGGTAGCAAATATCAAGAAGAATAACATGTCTGCCATGAGCAAGAGACTTCTGGTTTACCCCTGCATCAGAGCAAGGGGCCCTGGAAACATGAGACTAACCCACAAGCAACACTTATGCACCAATTTAGCATGGAAATCCATTCACTTGAACGTGGCACTTAGAACACTGGATGGGAACATCCCCTTTTTGCCCCATCACTGTGATGCTATAAGGAATGCCTCAGTCACTCTGAGCTGTGGCCTCAGGACCCTCCCCTCCCTAGGGGGATGGACTATGGGGACAAGGAAAAATGACACTTGCATTGAATATCCTCCCTCACACCTAGAACTCACATTACATGACCTTACCGTCTGGGAATGTATTCAGAAACTATTCCAATAGCCACAGCAATTACATAGCAAGACAACATACTTCTCAGAGGCACGGTCTATCACAAATAAGGTATTCACAAAACTTCTGCACAACTGTAAATGTTCTCTTACATTTTTTTTTCTGGAAAAAAAGGAGCAAGGACATAGTCTGAGTCACAGATCAGGGTCCAGGCCACAGACTGCCTTCAGTAGTGTGGTGACAGGACGGGACAGGCAAGTCCTGATTGCAACCCTTGCACACTGGGACAGAGGCTATTTATTAGAAACAGCAGCAAAAATTAAAATGAGAGATACTCATTTTTACTTCGTTTCCCCCCCTAATATCTGAAGGAATATCTGTCTGCAAACTAAGACAGAGATGCTTCATTCAGGGTGCAACCTCATTTATTTTTCTTCAGATCTTGAACAAACAAAAAGTCCTACATGAAACAGAGAGAAAAAGGCATTTTGGAGTATTTCTTTGCCCTCCTGTTCTCGAAAGAGCTCAAACATCACAACAGTTTGCAACCTTTTTGGTCAGATACTTTTTCACCATCACTTCACAGATGGGAAAGATTTTGTGAACTTTTCTAAGCAAGGGACGGGACCCTGTCTCTCTTAAGTGCCTTGTCAGCAGATTCCTAGAGCCTGGCTATAAAAGCACTTGTTTCCACCACGGCTCCTGCCGCTGCCCACCCCCCCGCGCCCCTCCACCCCATGGAAAGATGCCTCTTAAGCTACAGTGAGGCAGAGCATAGCCATTCAATTACCCAAATGCTAGAAGTCTATACAAGAACACTGTGTCGCAGTTGGTTTCTTAATTTGAATGACACAGCATGCCCAGACACATCCCCAGATTCTGAAAATAAATCCCTACACAACATCTTCTGACTCAACCATGTCACAAGATGCATTTTTATCAATTTAGAGATAACTTGCAGGGTACGCAGACCAAACCAAGATGATCACATGAAGAGGGAGAAATCAGCACCAAATGCAACCCTTTGACAGGGTTATTGAGAGCAGCAAGAACACATCTGCCTTTTTTTAAAAAGACAGATGTTCCGATTTTAATTTTCAGAATGCTTTTAAATGTATTCATCTGTTTTAATGTGGCCAGTGCCTTTTAGTGCCCACTCCACAAAGAATCCAGTCCTCCTTAGCTGTGTGCATTTATGTCTATGACCACTTAGAGAGTAAGTGGGCAAACAACTAGCCAAACTAAAAGATAATTGTTCAAGCCTCTAAAATTTACATCTACCCCTCGCAACACAGATGGTGGATTCTCTAGAAGGCATAAAGCAATGAGCTGTCCGATTTCAGGTTCAGAAGCAGCGATTTCCTGGAAAAGATAGGCAATGCCATCTCCCTGTTTGCCGGGACTCACCTGTGCTTAGAAAGCGGGTGGTGGCTGGAGAATTAATTCATTTTCCTAAGGAAATCATACAATCCCATGGACAAAGTGAGTTCAGCTTCCAACCTTTGCTATCAGGAGACTGTGTACCCTCAAACCTCGGAGAGCATCCAAATCACTCAGCACACATTCAATTCTCTGTACATGTTGCAAAAAAAAAAAAATACCTCTCCCTCACTTGTGCCGATCTCTTTATTGTAGTTGACATGGGCTTGCCCAGGGGACTGACTTGTTGTTCCATAAAGATCCTTAAATAGGCACTACTGATGAAACATTTAATCCAAGCCTCGGGATCAAATGGCTGCTACTGCCAGGGACAGTGATAGAAAAATCTATTCCCCAATTAAATAATTGCACGCGAAGTGATGACTGTTCATTATGTCCTTTAACAGAGTACAGCTTTTCTGGAACACAGCCAACGGCCTTCATATTTTATTTTAATAATACGTATCTAGTACTTTTGAGGTCATGGATTATCTTAAACATTTTTTGAAGGAAACCATCTCTTCCCCCACGTGAAAAATGGGGTGTGAGTTTGAACAAGAGAGCCTGGTATGATCACCATACAGCAATTATTCATGTGAGTGCACGCTGGCTGTTTCTGAAAGTCTTCTCTGCTTAGGGTTAAAGCAAAATCCTTTTTGGAGGGCATTTTGTCTCTTTAGTACCAGGACATAAATATTTTATTTTTGCCTCATCTGAACTGTTTATCCTGGATGTGAGAGAAGAGTCACTAACTATCTATTAAAACGGGTCTATCCTGGAAGTCTAACAAAAAATCTTGTCCCCCCAGGCAACAACATCCATGCTATAGGACAGCATCAGACAACAGGAAGGTGGTTCGATGGAAAACGTCCAGAATGAGATCTTGTTCTGAAGCTTTAACTTCTTAACAGCACAGAGCACAGGGGATTGTGAGTATAGCGACAGGAGATTTTTTTTTTTTTTTAATCTTGAACTTGGGTAGTGAAATATTTTTAACCTTGAACTTGGGTAGTGAAATATTTTTAAGATTGGAACACTTGTGCAAAACAAATACTGGTTTTGAAATGCAAAGCTGTTGGAACACAGAACAAATATCAGAAGTTTGGAGAGGCTTAAAAATATCCCATAAGAGAGTCTTTTCTCAAATACTCATTTTTCACATGAAAGAACTAAATAAAATAAAATAAAATAAAAACATTCCCGTGTACACATCGCCTCTTGACAGGGGCTATTCTGAACAGAGCTTTCTGATGATGTGCAGAGGTATCTAGCTCTTTGTGATGATAAGATGGCTCAGAACTTCTTTCTTGCCCCTTTCAAGGAAATGGATTTTTAATTCTTCAAAGTTGTCCTCCGTCTGTGTTCTTTGGTGCTTTCATTCAGATTAACTATGGATTTTAATTACTGCCTTCTGTCATTTGGTTAATGAATATTTTTCTAATAAGTCACATCTGTGGACCTGGACTGAAGTTACATCCCACATGAGGTCAATGTTAAGGAGTTGTTCTCCAAGGCCCATTGATTCTTGTGTCATTAAGTGGCGACTCTGAGTGCTAATGTACCAACATCTGGGAACCGTCTTCTAATTTCAAAGGATTCTGATATAACAAGGGATGGACTCTATGAAAAGCACTATTTCCATTTCAGCTTTAGCATCCTTCACATTTATCAGGTCAAACTCCTTTAAAGAGGAAGAAATCAACTGAAAAGATTCTCGGCTTCTCTTCCAAGGAGAGGTTGGCTATAGCCGAATATCACTGAAATAAAACAATGCAAAATAGGGGCACCTGGGTGGCTCAGTTGGTTAAGCGACTGCCTGCAGCTCAGGTCATGATCCTGGAGGCCCGGGATCGAGCCCCACATCAGGCTCCCTGCTCGGCAGGAAGCCTGCTTCTCCCTCTCTCACTCCCTCTGCTTGTGTTCCCTCTCTCACTGTGTTTCACTCTGTGAAATAAATAAATAAATGAATAAATAAAATCTTAAAAAAAATGCAAAATAAAACAAATAACCTCAAATAATGCCTATATCAATAAGTGCATGAAAAAAACAAACTCCATCATTATTGTCTTAGACCAGTGTAAATGCCACTTTAATGATAAAAACAGTTTAGTTAGTAAATAAAATGACTTAAAGTTAAGCAATATCTCAACAGTTCTTGTCACAATTTCAGATATTTTTCTGGGATATGATCCAGTCCCCATTAGTGCTTATAACTCTCTTTGATTTTGTTACTTCCTTTGTTTATCCCTGATGGATCAACATTCTTTATCACTAAAATACTTTGTGTAACTACACCACCTCAAATTTACTGTATCTAGTGATCTAGTACTTTAATCTTGGCATTATGACTCAGTTGGCAAGAATACATGTATAGTTTTTTTTCCCTAAATAGGCTATTGATATATCATGAAATATCTTTACCAGGCAAGACAATTTTTATGGAGGAGCAAAATAAACCACAAATAAATGATCAAGTCTGATATCTTCATGATGAATATTAAAGAAATAAAACTGTCTTACGCTATTCTTTGTGACCCTTGAGAAGAAACTCTCAGTGCTTTCAGAAACTTCATATCTTCATACTCTATAGAAATGGGCAATTGAGAAAGTTTCACAGACTTTTTGAATTCATAAAACTTAAAGGGGGCAGGGTGAGGAGAGACAGGGCCTTAAATTCAGTAAACACTGTGATGACGGGACCGCGAACTATTGTGATGCAGCGGCCAAACAAAATTCTGTATTTCCCTTTGCCTTTTTTCCCCCATTATTTGAAAAAAGAGAGAGACTTGTGCCACTTAAAAAGAGCTTTCAACTTCTCCCCAGTCAATGACTGAGTGACTCCTCGGGGACCCTGGAGTGGCTTTTCAATATTAATAATTTGAGGTACTAATGTCAAATTTCACTTTTGGAGTAGCAAATATATCAAGTTCACCAAATAGCTCAGCTATCCTTTATAAATACCCCACAATGAATACATTAGCTTTAACATCTATTCTTTTGATAAGCCATCTTGAGGTGGTCTGACTTTTGTTTTCTTTACTTTCACAAACACACTCCTCCCCATGATTAATGGCCTCCCATTGGGTATATGGAAAATTTCCCAGCCTGTTCCCTTGAGAATGCTCTACTACATGGATTTCTAGGCAAAGCTAGATTAAAAGAGGAGGAGCATGAGCTATAGTTCCCCTACCCCTCAGCCATCAATTATATACAGTTATAAATCAAAGTTTTCAGTCCAAACAAAGACCAGTGTGGCAAGCAAACAAGGGTGTTCACGGCAAATTGTTTTGAAGCCGAATAAAACTCTTGACAGGAAACAATGGAGTCAGCAAAGGCCTTGTCAATATCACTCTAAAGTTTAGCTGATTTATGAAGAATTAGACATGGTATATCAAGTTGCTCGAGGATTGATTGAGAAAACAGCAAGGAGGTGTGAATAAGTTAATAGGAAACCAAATGAAGCTCTTCCTTGATCAAAAAGTTTAGCCAAATACTGTTTTAATCCATATAAAGTTGACCCCTTGCCTTAGATCCCTACCACAAAATCTCTAGTTATCAAACATACTCCCCCAATCCCCACTTAATTTTGGGTTCTCTGCAAGCAAAATTACTGGCCTTTACCACCTTCCTGTGAACCATGATTTCAGGCTCATACTTTTCTAGATCCTACACTTGGGAGAATTTAATTTCACTTGTTTCAAATACTGTTTACATGCCCCACATAAAAATCTATTTCAAAATGAGAAACAGGAAAATATTGACTTCTGTGAAAACAAATAGAAATACCATCAGGAGGCAAAGCAAGTGCAGAAGGCATGAAATTAAATAAATAATACTGTAAGTTTTCTAGGTGTTTTTTTAATCCTTGAGCCCTAACATCTATCAAGAGCTTTCTCTATCAGAGCCCCAAACTACTCATGCCTATAAAACATGTACTTGGGTAGGAGAATAATATTTCTAGTAACTATTATTATTATAACATCCACTGAGCATTTACTATGTGCCAGATATGCTTCAAAGCAATTTATGTGTATTAGCTCATTTAACATTTAACTTCAGAACAAAACTATTAAGTATTGACTATCATCCTCTCCATTTTATGGTAGAAGAAACTGATGCATGAAGGGGCAAACTTGTGTGAGGTTGCATGTTTACGAAGTTATACAAGCGGCGTGCCTAGGTGGTTCAGTTGGTTAAGTGGCTGCCTTCGGCTTGGGTCATCTTCTCAGGGTCCTGGGATGTAGTCCCACATCAGGCTCCCTGCTCACCAGAGAGTCTGCTTGTCCCTCTCCCTCTGCCCCTTCTCCCTCTTCAAGCTCTCTCTCTCTCTCTCAAATAAATACAATCTAAATAAATAGATAGATAGATAGATGATAAATAAAGTTATACAAGAAAGGTATGGTAGATCCTGGCTTTGAACTCAGGAAGTAGGACTTCATAACCACTACACCAAACCTTATACTTGGAATAAAAAATAAAAAAAAATACAGATCTCCCGTGGGGCACATGGGTGCCTCAGTCAGTTAAGTATTCAATTCTTTGGCTAAGGTCATAATCTTAGGGTCATGGGATCAAGCTCCATATCAGGTTCCATGCTGGGTGTGGAGCCTGCTTGAGATTCTCTATCTTCTTCTTCCTCAGCTTCTCCTCCCACTCACACTCAAAAAAATAATAATAACACATTTTTAAAAATTAAAATAGATCTTTTTAAAATCATTCAAATTGATTCAAAATCTGCACTCCTGAGTAAAGATGTCCTCACTTGCCCCACTCATCTTACCTTAGCAAGTTGTGAGAATCAAATGATATTGTATATAAACACAGAAGGAGAATGTTTTAAGATGTATGGAACATCTGAAATTATCTTGCCCATGATCACTTTCTCTGTTTTAGTAACAGAGCTGCTTTTTCTGTGGACAATCTACTTCATTTTCTGCTGGTAGGAACTGGACAAGTGGTGGGGCATATGACTCAGGCCTAATTAGAATTTATCATCTCCACAGTCATATTGTAATGAAAATGGGCATGATATGGGCCATTTCTGGGCCCAGATCGTTAAGAAGTGAGTGACTCTTCTGTTCTCTTTCCTCTTATACCAAAAAACCTGGATGTGGTAAACTGATCATGAGCACGCTGAGTCATGACTGGTATAGGGAATGGCAAAGCCACAAGATTGAAGGAGCCCAAGTCCCTGAATGATTACACAGAGGAGAGCAGCCTCCAACCCAAATACCTGTGGTAAGTTGTTGGAAAGAAATGAACTTCTATCAGGTTTAAGCATTATATATTTTGTTCTATTTATTACAGAAGTGTAGCCTACCCTGATTACTACAGTAACAATGTAAGTGAATACACTTTAAGTTTAGATTATTTCATTATATTATTTGGAATGAAGACTGTGCACATAAACTTGGAACAGATCTGGACAATTATGGAGGGCTAGGCCAAGACATCTTCCTATCTTAGTAAAATAGAAAGAAGATGTAGTAAGATAGAAGATGATGAAGCCAAAAGTTTCTAATTCATTATTTGGGAGGAAGAGGACCCTGATCAAGACTAAGCAATTACATTTTAAAAATCGACAGTGTTTATCTTCAGGTTGTGTTCAGGATAAAAGGAAATGAACTAAATGGGTAAGGGTATAAGAAAATCTGGCAGGGCAGATGAGATGCTAGAATAAGGAAAAGCTATAGGAAAGAAGGGAAAGAGAGAAGATAGAAATATGAAAGTGGTAAAACAAAATTAAACCAATAACCTCCCCAAATATACTTCTCAGCAAAATCTAAAAAAAATCCTTAAAGAACAATTTATTACAATTTTTTTCCCATTCCATGATGAGATGGATAAAAAGTAGATCCATAATTAAAGAAGAACAAAACTGGGCACCTGGGTGGCTCAGTGGGTTAAGCCTCTGCCTTGGCTCAGGTCATGATCTCACAGTCCCAGGACTGAGGTCCACATTGGGCTCTCTGCTCAGCAGGGAGCCTGCTTCTTTTACTCTCTCTGCCTGCCTCTCTGCCTACTTGTGATCTCTCTTTCTGTCAAATAAATAAAAGGTTTAAAAAAAAAAAAAGAAGTAAAAACCTGAAAACAAGCTAATCTGGGAATGATTTTTTCAGGCTTCTCAGTAGGATATCTAATTGTTCTGTTGTCTGTGAATTTTGCTACATTTGTTAAAGAAATCCTTTGTTTTCCTATCTCATGAAATAGATGACAATATTGCTTGCCAAAGAATAAATCCCAATTGATTAAATAATCCAGTATTTTTGAACTTCAGATGGCATATCTAAAGCTATATGTTCTTGGTCTTCTGCTTTTGGGATGATACATGCCTTATGCAGTCTTCAAAATAATGAATCCTAATAATTTTTACTTTATAATTTTCTATTGAAAGGACAGTAAACAAATGATTTTTCATGATTCTTACATAAAAATGCAGCTTTCAGTGAAGTAGTGCCCAAATTGCTGATATTTAGAAGATTAAATTGATTTATTGTGGGGTCAATACCAGCAATTGCTCTTTTTAAAAATGTACTCAAATGGGGTGCCTGGGTGGCTCAGTTGGTTAAGCGACTGCCTTCAGCTCGGGTCATGATCCCGGAGACCCGGGATCGAGCCCCACATCAGGCTCCCTGCTCGGCGGGAAGCCTGCTTCTCCCTCTCTCACTGCCCCTGCTTGTGTTCCCTCTCTGGCTATGTTTCTCTCTGTCAAATAAATAAAATCTTTTAAAAAAATGTACTCAAATTAAATTTAAAATCTTATTAAAATTTTAGATCAAGATGCATATATATATTAAGAATAAAAACAAATCCAAAGATCTGGAAACAAATATGTAAAAATCTGAAAATGATGAAATATAAAAAAGGGGAAAACACAAAAATATAATTAGATACAGACAAATAAAAGCAAAAAATATTCCCTTGCATTTTCTGATGAATTCTAAAAGAACAGCTTACACATCCCTTTCTAAATAGTATTTTGTATACCTCTCCCGAATGCCAATAATTTTCTAGTTGTTAAAATAAATAAATTAAGAATAGTTTCTTCTATACTACAGAAAGATTAATTATCAAATGATTAACCAAATACTGTTTTCACCCTGAGGCTGAAACCCTCAGGTGTGGCCGAGACTAGCTACTATCAGCGAGTGAAGAGATGAATGAAGATTCCACAGGTCACAGGGAACTGGAAGACATTTCAATTTGGTTCAAAGTGGCTAGACTTTGTTGAATATCCAGAGTATCCAGGTGGGACTTTATAAAGGTCATGGATTAGAAGTATGGCACCTATAGGCCTATAAAGAAGAGCTACTGTAGATTTGTCCCAACAAAGACTGAAGTCAACCTAAAACTCCAGTTTAAAAACTCCACATAATAGCATGCTAGAGCAAAGCCATCTTTAAAAGGTGATAATATAATACAGAATCCCAATGATAAAGCAATCATCACATCTAGCATATATTCAGTAGTTAATAGATAATAAAGGTGTGTGTGTTGGGGGATGACCATGAATGAGAAAACAGAATATAGAAACACAGACATCATATAAATGTTAGAATTAGCAAATATGGATTTTGAAAGTTATGAATATTTTCCTTGATTTAAATAAAAGATGGTCAAAATGAGTGAACAAGTGACAAATCACAACAGAATAATACAAACTATAAAAGAACTGAATGGAAATTCCAGAATTGAAAAACATACTGCCTGAAAGGTAAATAAATAAATAAATAAATAAATCACTGAATGGGATCAACAGCACACTGGGAATGGTAAAAGAAAAGACCAGTATACCTGAAAAAATAGCAACACAATTTTGCTAAAACTGAAGCACAGAGAAGATAAAAGAAAAAAAAAAAAAGACAAAGCAATCTGGGGACAATGTAAAACAGTTTATCACACATGTAACCAGGGTCCTCAAAAGAAAAAAGAGACAGATTAGGGCAAAGTAATATATTTAAACAAAAATGACCAATAATATTCCTTATTATTCCAAAACACCAGACTTTTTAAAACCTATCAAGGTTCTAGGAGCTTAATGACTCTCACACATAATAGTTACCAACAAAAAGAACCAAACATTAAGTACTTATTAAAAGTACTGAAAACAAAAGATTGAGAACTTTTAAAGCAGTCACAGAGGAAAATACATATTACATATAGAGAAAAGATGATAAGAATAACAGTTATGTTGATTAGAAACTATACAGGCAAAAAGGCAATAGAACATCTTAAAATTCTTCAATTAAGTAAACAAAACACAAGTAGACAACTTACAAACTAGAATTCTATATCTAACAAAAATATTCCTCAATAACAAAGGTGGTACAAAAACACTTTCACATTAACAAATTTTAAAGATTGCAGCAATAGGGAACTTGCATAAATGTCATATAAAGTTACTCAGGTTGAAGTGAAATACTCTCAGAGAGATTAAGTCTACATGAAGAAATAGAGCACTTATAAATATGAATGTGTGGATAAACATAAATAATATTTTTTCTTGTTCCTTAATTTATTAGAAGATAAATGGTTGCTTACAGAAAAAAAAAAGCACTCTGCTTGGGGGTTCACACAGTATGTAAAAGAAATGACAGCAGTAACCCAAAGGACAGGAGAGAATAAATAGAAAGATGTTATTGTAAGCTTTTTAACACTGTACTTGATATAATGTTAAATCAAAGCAAACTAGCATAAATTAAATATGCATTTTAAACCCTAAAAGAAGTACAAAAATAGAATACAAAGAAGTATAGTTAATAAACATATAATGGAGATAAAACAATACTAAAAACTGTCAAATTATCTATAAAAAGCAGAAGAGGAAAATGACTATAAAAACAAAATTGAAGAAATATAATACAAAGAGCAAAATGCTATACATAAATCCAAACATATCATAACTACATTAAATGTAAATGGATTAAATAATGAAAAATAATACATTGTCTGATTGGATTTAGGAAAAAGAGCAAGTCTCACTTCTATGTTCTTTACCAGTGACATATTCTAAAAACAAAGGCACAGAATTTAAAAGAGAAAAAATATTGAAGGAAATATGCCATAGAAACAGGTATTTTAAGCTTGAGTGTCTATATAAATATCAGCAAAGTAAACCTCAAGACAAAGAACATTATCCTCCACAGAGAAGGATAACACATAGTAATAGAGAGTAACTTCATGAGGTTTCAGTTCAAGATAAAGATGTGAGAGGCTCCTGAACTTATTTCCTGTCATAGACACACTGAATCTACAGCTACACAAAAAACAACTCCCTCTGAAAGAGATCCAAAACCAACAGAGGGACACCTACCCACCAGGAGATTAAGACAAAAACCTACAAAAAAATGGGTAAGGGGGTCCAAGACATGATCTTACCACAAATCCCTTTCCTCCAGTTCTATGTACAATGACGTAAAACTGGGAGGGAACTCAAAACCCTCAGTTTCTAAGGAGTTAAGGGTTTGGCCCCTCTCTCCGATGACTCAGCTATTAAGACTTCCATCTGAGGGATAGGATCCTAAAACACCCAGCTTTGAAATTCAATGGGGTTTATAATCACAAGACCCATAAGGCTACAACAAAACTAAGAGACAGTTCTTAAAGGACTTGCACAGACTCACAATGTCTAACCCCTCAGCACTGAGGCAGCAGACTGAAACACATCTAGTCTTTCAGTGAAGAGGCCTTTCTGTTTATCTCAAAAGCTTCAGCTGAGGAGTAGGCTTCTAATTTAACATGCATCTAGAGTTTGACTGTAATATTCTTCAGAGACTACAGAGGCTGGCAGATACCATCCTCATGCTCTCCTACTGCCTCACTACAGGCTTCTAATATCTTTTGGAAAAGAGCTTGTGTATATCTCTGGTGTCCCCGTTCTGTGGCTGCCACCCAGAGGACCCTCCCTTCCCCTGCCCCTTGATCATTTGGCTCTGGTAGCCTGCAGATCTCAAATTTGTGGTTCCTGCATGACTATAACAAATACACAGCTCTTTATTGGCTATTCCCCTGGATGCAGTATAGAAACAGCAGATAGAAATGTCCAATCTTTCCCTGAAAGAAGGATATTTGCTTAACTTGAAAGCTGAGGCCTGAGGGGCAGGCTTCCAATTTAATACAAACCCAGATGCTGACTACAGCTCTCTCAGAGATGGGGGATGCCAGCCGGGACAATCTTTGTGCTCACCTCTCCCATACCTGAGACTGCCATCGTCTCTGAGAAAGGAGCTTATGCACACGTCTGGTGCCTCAGCTTTTGTGGCTGCCACTCTGACGATGTATCCCTTGATAGCTTACCTCTGGCAGCCAGTGGGGCTTATGTTCACAAGTTCACTAGGACAGTAGCAAAAAAAGAAAATTCTTAACTAACTACTCCTCCAAAGTTCAGTGCAGAGGGAGCAAACCAAAATGCTCATCTCCCAATCTTCCTCTGAAGGAGATATTTCTGTCCACTTTGAAAGCTGCTGCCTGAAAGTTCAAAATCCAATCAGTCTGCTTGTAGATACAGCATGATATCCTCTCCTTTGGGACACTGACAAGTCTTGGAACACCTTCAACTACTTGGAGCCACTAAGCACAAAGGAAGCTGCTTATACAATCAACAGAGATTTGAAAGACAACCAAGAGTTAGGGTAGGATTGGAAAATAAAGTTGCTCTCCTACATGAGATCACTTTTCCAAGACTTGGAGAGGGGGCTTTTCTTATCTAATGTATGGAAAGCAGCACAGAGAGTGAAAAAAAAAAAGAAGAAACAGAAAATACATTCTAAATAAAAGAACAAGATAAACCTTCAGAAAGAGACTTCAGTGAAATGGAGATAAGTGGTTTATCTACTGGGAAATTCTAAAAACAGTTACAGAGATACTCATTGAGGCCAGGAGAACAATGCATGAACAGACTGAGAATTTCAACAAAGAGGCAGAAAATGTTAAAAAATGCCAAGCAGAAATTACAGAGCTAAACAATACAACCACTGAATTGAAACAGTCAATAGAGGAGTTTAACAGCACATGGGATGAAGTAGAAGAAAGGATTTGCCAATTCAAAGAGCAATGGAATTCATCCAATCAGAGGTGAACAGAAAGAAGAACAAATAAGAGTGAGAATAGATTAAGGGACTTATGGAACCAATATTCACATTATAGAATCACATCACAGAAAAATGCAAGAGTGAAAAAGGGCAAATAACTTATATGAAGAAATGATAACTGGAAACTTCCCTAACCTGAGACAAGAAACAGATCCAGGAAGACATCCAGATCCAGGAAGTACACAGAATTCCAAATCAGATGAATTCCAAAAGACCCATACCAAGACACATTATAAGAAAACGCTTCAATGTTAAGACAAGGGGGAATCTTAAAAACAGCAAAACAAATAATGACATACAAGGGAATACCAATAAGATCATAAGCAGATTATTCAGCAGAAACTGCAGGTCTGAGGAGAATGGCACAATATATTCAAAGTAATGAAAGAAAAAAAAAACCTGCCAGTCAAGAACCCTCTATATGGTAATGTTGACCTCCACAATGGAAGGAGTGATAAAAAGTTTTCCAGACAAACAAAACCTGAAGGAGTTCAGCACCACTAGAAGGCCCTTACAATGGTAAAAGGATTTCCTTAGGTTGAAACAGAAGGGCCCTAATAAGTAACAGGGAAATATATGAAAGCATAAATCTCACTAGCAAAGGGGGCACCTTGGTGGCTCAGTCCTTAAGCATCTGCCTTCTGCTCAGGTCATGATCCCAGAGTCCCAGGATTGAGTCCCGCATCAGGCTCCCAGGTCTGCAGGAAGCCTGCTTCTCCGTCTCTCACTCCCACTGCTTGTGTTACCTCTCTAGCTGTGTTTCTCTCTGTCAAATAATTAAATAAAATCTTAAAAAAAAAACTCACTGCAAAGGTAAATATGTAGCTTAATTCATTCAGGATAATCAAATGTCCTTATGGTGGTAGATTAATGTCTTACAAATCTCATCTGAAGGTTGAAAGACAAAAACAATAAAAATTAATTCTAATTACATAATACTTTCATGGATACACAAGATAAAAAGATAAATTGTGATAGCAAAAAAATTAAGAATGGAAGAATATAGTGAAAATGGAGAGCTTTAGAATGTGCTTTAACTTGTTAATATAAAATAAACTGTTATAAATGTAAGATGTTTAATATAAACCTCATGGTAATAACCACAAAGGAAAAACCTACAGTAGATACATAAAATATAAAGGAATTAAGCATATCACCAAAGTAAGTCACCAAATCACAAAGGAAGAGAGCAAGAAAGGAGCAAAGGAATTACAAAACAACAACAACAAATTCCACTTAACAAAATGGCAGTAAGTCCATATGTAACAATAATTACTTTACAAGTAAATGGACTAAATTCTTCAACCAAAGACAGAATGGTTGAATGAATTAAAAAAAGAAACAAAAAACCCCCTGAAAAAACCCCCACAAGCTCCAGCTAGAAACCCCATGCAAGGGACTCATCTCAGCTTTAAGGACACACACAGACTTAAAGAGAAAAGATGAAAAAAGATTTTCCTTGCAAATAGAAAATCAAAGAAAGTTGGCATAGCTATACTTATACCAGACAAAGTAGACTTTAAGACCAAGATTGTAATACAAGACAAAGAGGGTCATTATATAATGATAAAGGTGTGAATTCAACAAGAGGATGAAGCATTTGTAAGTACTTATGCACACCATATAGAAGTACTTAAATACATAAAGCAAATATTACACATGTAAAGGGAGAAACAGCAATACAATAACAGTAGGGGATGTTAATATCCCACTTTCAACAATGTATAGATCATCCAGACAGAAAATCAGTAAGGAAGCATAGGACTTAAATGATATGTTAGACCAGATAAACAGATGATTGTGAGACATTCATTCTAAAAGCAAGAGAACACACATTCTTCTCAAGCATACATGGAATATTCTCCAGGAGAGATCATATTTTAGGATGGAAGATAAGCCTTAGTACATTTAAGAAGATTAAAATCATATCAAGTATTCTTTCCAAGCACAATGTTAAGAAAATAGAACTCAACTGTAAGAGGAAAATCAGAAAATTCACAATGTGTGTAGATTAAATAACATGTACTGAACAAGCAGTGAGTTAAAGCAGAAATCAAAAGAAAAATTGAAATACATGTTGAGACAAATGAAAATGGAAATACAACATACCAAATGTAATGGGATGTGGCAAAAATGGTTCTAAAAGGGGAGGTCATTGCAATAACCATCTACATTAAGAAATAAAGTAGGGGCATGAAGGTGGTTCAGTGGGTTGAGCGTCTGACTCTTGGTTTTGGCTCATGTCATGATCTCCGTATCCAGCTCCTCATTGGGCTCTAGACTCAGGGGGGAGTCTGCTTGAAGATTCTCTCTCCCTCTCCCTTTGCCACCCCCCCACAGGTGCACACTCACTCTCTCAAATAAGTCTTCAAAAAATAAAAAACAGAGATCTCAAACAACCTAACTTTACACTTTAACAAACTAGAAAAGAAGAACAAACTAAGGTCAGAGTTAGTACAAAGAAGGAAATATCAAATATTAAAGAATCAATGAGACAGAGCTAAGACAATCAAAAAGGTACGAAACTAAGCTGGTTTACTGAAAAGATAAAACAAACCTTCAGCTAGATTCACCAAGAAAAAAAGAAGACTCAAAAGAATAAAAGGTATTACAACTGATATCATAAAATTAAAAAGAATCATAAGAGACTTCTAGAAATAATTATCTGACAACAAACTGGACAACATATAAAAAATGGATAAATTCCTAGAACTATAAAACTATCATGACTGAATCATGATGCAACAGGAAATCTGAGCAGATCAATTACTGGTACGAAAACTGAATCAGGGACAAAAAAAAAACCCTCCCCAAAAAGGAAATTCCATTACCAGTTAACTTCAGTGAATTCTACCAAACATTTAAAGAATTCTAATCCTTTAAAAACTCTTGCAAAAATGGAAGAGAATGGAACACTCCAAGCTTATTTTGCAAGGCCAGTGTTACCCTCATGTCAACATTGCCTCAGGACTCAAAAAGAAAATTACAGACGAGTATCCCTGATGAAAACAGATGCAAAAACTCTTCAAAATTGATAAACACCGGACACAAGCATCCACAGCAAACTTGAGAAAGACCAAAGCTGAGGGCGTCACAATTCCTGATTTTCAAACTATATTATAAAACTATAGTAATTAAAATGGTACAGTATTGGGGCACCTGGCTGGCTGAGTCTGAGGAGTGTACAACTTGATCTCGGGGTCGGTCATGAATGAGTTCAAAGCCCCATGTTAGGTGTAGATATTACCAAACATAAATAAAGAAACTTAAAAAAATGGTATGGTATCAACATAAAACCTGACCCACAGATCTATGAAATAGACAGCACAGCAATAAACCCACACATCTGTGGCCAAATCGAGGTATATTCATACAATGGAATATTTCTGTATTTACAAATATATTATATTTATATAATATATATTATAAATAAACTATATATAAATTTAATATATAAATATAATATATATTATGTAATATAAATATATATTTAAATTATATATTCATAAATATATAAATAAATGTATATTTTGGGGGGAGAGAGGGAGAGAGATAAAGTGAAGGGGGAGAGAGAAAGAAAGGGAGAGAGAAGTGGGGGAGCAGGAGAGAGAGAATCTGAAGCAGGCTCTACACCCAGTACAGAGCCCGAGGTGGGGCTCAATCTCATAAACCTGAGATCATGACCTGAGCCAAAATCAAGAGTTGGATGCTTAACAAACTAAAGCACACATGCATGTGGTTTTTTAAAATTAATTAATTTATTTATTTTCAGTGTTCCAGGATTCATTGTTTATGTCCCACACCCACTGCTCCATGCAATGCATGCCCTCAGTACCCACCACCAGGCTCACCCATCCCCCTACCCCCTCCCCTCCAAGACCCTCAGTTTGTTTCTGAGTCCAAAGTCTCTTATGTTTTCTTTCTCTCCCTGATTTACCCTACTTCCCATTTCCTTTCCTTCACCAACTGTCCTCTATATTATTCCTTATGCACCGCAAGTAAGTGAAACCAGGTGATACTTGACTTTCTCTACTTGGATTATTTCATTCAGCATAATCTCTTCCAATCCAGTCCATGTTGCTACAAAAGTTGGGTATTCATCGTTTCTCATGGAGGCGTAATATTCCATTGTATGTATGTACCACATCTTCTTTATCCATTCATTTGTTGAAGGGCACCTTGGCTCTTTCCACAGTTTGGTGATTGTGGCCATTGCTGCGATGAACATTGGTGTACATATGGCCCTTCTTTTCACTACATCTGTATCTTTGGGGTAAATGCCCAGTAGTGCAATTGCAGCGTCATAGGGTAGCTCTATTTTTAATTTTTTAAGGAATCTCCACATTGTTTTCCAAAGCAGCTGCATCAACTTGCATTCCCACCAACAGTGTAAGAGGGTTCCCCTTTCTCCGCAGCCTCTCCAACACTTGTTGTTTCCTGTCTTGTTAATTTTGGCCATTCTGACTGGTTTAAGGTGGTATCTCAGTGTGGTTTTGATTTGGATGTCCATGATAGCTTGTGACGCTGAACATTTTTTCATGTGTTAGGTATTTGTATGTCTTCTATGGAGAAGTGCCTCTTCATGTCTCTTGCCCATTTTTTGATGTGATCATCTTCTTTTTGGATGTTGAGTTTGAGTAGTTCCTTATGGATCTTGGCTATCAGCCCTTTGTCTGTAGTGTCATTTGCAAATATCCTCTCCCATTCCATGGGTTGCCTCTTTGTTTTGTTGACAGTTTCCTTTGCCGTGCAGAAGCTTTTTATTTTGATGAAGTCCCAAAAGATCACTTTTGCTTTTGTTTCCTTTGCCTTTGGAGACATGTCTTGAAAGAAGTTGTTGTGACCGATGTCAAAGAGGTTACTGCCTATGCTCTCCTGTAAGATTTTGATAGATTCCTGCCTCACGTTGAGGTCTTTCATCCATTTTGAGTTTATCTTTGTGTGTGGTGTAAGAGAATGGTCTAGTTTCATTCTTCTATAACGTAGCTGTCCAATTTTCCCAGCATCATTTATTGAAGATACTGTCTTTTGTCCACTGGATATTTTTTCCTGCTTTGTCAAAGATGATTTGCCCATAGATTCCACCCTTTTTAAAAGACCAACAAATTTCTTCTTGACTTAAGGTAGAGTTGGCTTACTATAGATGACGCACAGCAAATGACTGACAGAAGTGGCTTTTTTTCACACAAAGATCTAAAAGACCATGAAAAAAAAGAAATTTGATTCTTTTGGTTGTCCTGATGCCATCTATAGCTCTCCATCATACTGGACCAGAGGTTTCTTAGAAATACCATCCTCACAACCTCTGCCTCATGAGAAGCACTGTAGTTCAGAAGGTAGCTTCCCTCTCAAAGCAGAGTGAGAATCTCTTCTTCTCCCACAAGTAATTGATTTCATTGGAATAAAGATGTCAGTGGCTTACTGGGTTTTGGGAACACTATTTCACTTAAAAAACAAACAAACAAACAACTTTGAAGATTTAATTTATTGCAAGACCTCTTCCAAATCTTTGACATGTAAACGCTCAAAGTGAGTCTTCAAAATAGGAACACAATGAGAAAACTTTTCAAAGGTACTTGAGGATTGAATCATTTAGTGACTAAAACTTTCAGCAATGAGGAATTCTGGGGAAAACATGCTTGATACATACTAGGGCAGAGTAGTGTTTGTGGTGGTATTTTGTTGTTGTTGTTGTTACATGGTGAATTGATTTTTTTTTCCTTTTTTTTTTTTATTGTTACTTAAATTTTTTTTCCCAGTGTTCCAAGATTCATTCCCCATTCCCCACACCGAGTGCTCCATGCAATAGGTGCCCTCAGTACCCACCAAGTCCCTCAGTTTGTTTCTGTGTCCAAAGTCTCTGTTGTTTCGTTTCTCTCCCTGGATTACCCTACTTCCCATTTACTTTCCTTCTACTGTCCTCGTTTGCGGTGTTTTTGAGAGCTCAAGAAAGACAAACTAAATGTGGGCAAATTTATTTCTAAAATAGCCACAGAGGGTGCCTGAGTGGCTCAGTCAGTTAAGTGTCTGCTTTCAGCTCAGATCATGATCACTCCCTCTCCTCCCTCCCACCTCCTCCCATTCATGCCCATTCTCGTTCTCTCTCTCTCTCTCTCTCTCTCTCTCTCTCTCTCTCCTGTGCACACTCCTTCTCTCAATTTAATAAATATAACCTTTTTAAAAAAACCTTAAAAAAATCCACAGAACTCTAGTATTTACCATTATATGTATAAGACAAAAATAATGCTCCCACATTAACAAATAAACTACTTGTATAGACACAATTCGATTTATGGATTATTTTAACTGAGAATTCAGTCCTGAATGGATTGTTCCTGCTCATAAAGTATGTTGGGAGTACAATGCAATAAACTATATATGAATTAATAGTTAAAATTTTACTTTAATGACCAGATGCTGACTGTGGGTTTTCCAGCATTCTCAGACATCAAATGGCACAATCATTATGTCGGTCTACAAACCAAAATGTCAAGAGAGTTAATTTGTCAATTTCTTGATTGCTCATGTTCATTAGTCAGTGGATGGACCTGAAATGATTATTTCACATAATAGTTCTCATATACAAACTCCCAAGTTCATATTCGCTTTCCCCTGCCAAAAAGTGCCAAAACATTGTGCTAATGTAATATCATATCCAGGGATTCCACCACAAATGTCATAGTCATTTGCTTTTCCAGTTGTTTCTATTTGAGACTAATTCCCTTACTAAATCATCTCCACCCTTTACCGCATCCTCTAAATGGCTAGTAAGAGGGTTCTTAGCAATTAGCAGTGTTTTGGTAAAAACAAAAACAAAAACATATAAATAAATAAAAATTAAAAAAAAATCCCTAGCTATAATGTAATATAATGGCCCAGAGAAACTGGGGCAAGCATTTTTTCTTTCTGCTTTAATAAGTGCACATCCAAGTAGGGACATGCAAGGTAGCAGCTCAGGCATGCCCCCGGCTCAACATCCATCTTTCTGCTGCTTTACCACTTTCAGACTGACAGCTAAATTACTGCCCAGAAAAGATTTCTGTGAGCTGTAACTATAATGCTGCCACCGAAACTAGTTTGTTGGCTAAAGGATAAGCAGAGGTTGAAGGACAATTTTCATTTTAACAGAGAAAGATGCGGTAAAGGAGAGAACAGAGCTGGATCTGCATGGGGAAACAAACTGAGCAAACTCCAGGACAAAACACAAGTAGGCACAAGTAGGCACAAGTAGGCACACTCTAATTGAGTTATAATTTTCTTGTCAAGTGGCGAGCACTTGCCAAACTCTTGGAAGAACCCCTCGTCCACATCTTATACAGTCTCTGTGCCTACTGACTAGGAAGAGATTTTTACCTGTAAATGGGATTGAAATTAGAGCAAATAAAGAGAGGAAGTCAACAGCATTGCAAAATGAAAAGGACGCAGGTTTGCCAGAAAGATGAACTGTTTTTGTCAAAGCCTTATCAAGCTATAGCACTGAAAACTAAGATGGAAAAATGTGGGAAAAATCAAGCCCATGCTTAATGAACCTCTTGGCAAATATGGACAAGCCACTGTACTCCATATAGATGAAATCATTTTATTTAATTGGTGATCCTATATAGTTTCAATTAAGCAGAGGAAGACATATTCAAATCCACCCTGTGTTACCAGTGTCAGGCTGGCGATCATCATTTATGGATTATTTTAACTGAGAATTCAGTCCTGAATGGATTGTTCCTGCTCATAAAGTATGTTGATGTCTACTTCATCTCTAACTGTTGGTAGTATAGTACAGCCAATAGGCCCTTAATACACATTTATGGAAAATACTTGAGTTAATATTTCTTACCTAAGGGAGGAAGTAGTAACAGACAGAAGAAAGTTATAGAGGTGAATGGTGGGCTTCCCACTTCCAGGGGGAAGGGTCAAAGATGGCTCTGTAGAGATGTGCCATGTGACTTGGGCGTCAATATTTACAAATATTTGGAGGCTCAGAATGACAGGAAAAACAAAGAACAAAGCACGAACACACAAGTGGAGGATTCTCAGGAATTAACGGGAAAGGGAAGTGGTATTCTGAATCATTAGTAAGACTTATCCAGGACAAAGTGAGTGCACTCCTACCATTCTGATTATCAGCATCTGATGGGCAAGCGAATACTGTCCGTAGCTGTCTACGTAACTACAAACCAAGTTAGGTCAGATTATGACTCGGTAATGGCTGTGAACGCAGCGATTCTCTTTCATGATGTCAGAAACCCAGTTGAGGAAAGGAAACGTTATTCCTTTTTTGTGTTTATACTTTTCCATTGAGATAAATTATGAATTGAAAATACACACTTTAATTTGACTCCTCGGTTTAGGTTAAAACTGGCATTAGTGAGACCAGCAATTTAATCCCAGACTTGACTCAGTGCCTGGCATGTTGCCTGGGTGCACAGTAAGTTCATGAGAAATCTTTGTTAAAGGAATGACTGTCAGAAGTCAATATCTCATCAAATACTGCAGAACAGATTACCCCTTATCTCGTGTCTCATTCTCACTTCAAAACTCAAAAATGCCAACACTTCATTAATGAAAAGAAAGTCTAATTCACAAGGTAGCTGATAAAACAAAACAAAAATCACAACTGTTTTCCCCATCTACTCTCCACAGCTTGAAGTCATGGTTTTCAACTTGTCAAGGTCATTTACAAGCATCTTTCTTTTAGCAAGGCTATTTGTTTGTTTTCCACATCTACTATTCCCTTTGGATTTTCACTTACAGGAATTACACTCACATTATTTACTGCAATGTAAATCACTGCATGGTCTTGCAGAGTACATTGATGAAGTATCCCCAGCAAGGGGGTTCAAAGGTCAGATGGGTTTGGGAAATGATTGGTACCCTGAACTTCCTCTTGGAGGTTCACTCTGTAAGTAATGCACTTAAGGTTCTGAGAAACCTGCAGTCAAGAAATCCAGCTAACTGTTTAACCCAGTGTTTTTTTTTAAACAGTTTTGCCCAAGAAACCTATTTTGAATAGAGGTCACTCTAAGAGCCTGTGTTTTAAGGTGCAACCTTGAGACAATATTCTAAGGCAGAGATTACAAACGATGACTTGCATAGTGTTGTTGTTTTTTTTTTTTAAGATTTTATTTATTGATTTGACAGAGAGAAACACAGTGAGAGAGGGAACACAAGCAGGGGGAGTGAGAGAGGGAGAAGCAGGCTTCCCAACGAGCAGGGAGCCCAATGTGGGGCTTGATCCTGGGTCTCTGGGATCATGACCTGAGCTGAAGGAAGTCACCCAAGCAACTGAGCCACCCAGGTGCCCCTGCATAGTGTTTTAAACTTGAGTAATCACACATACTGAGACGACGGACAGGGAGAACAGTCAGACGTCTGGGGCCACATTCTGACTTAGCATCAATCCAATTACCCCTTTTTAAGGAACATACATTCTCTGCTTCCTTAGGACTCTAGCATTCTCTTATTATTCCCAAATCATTTCTCGCATGTATGCCACTTGCCTGGTCCCTGCCGATACTTGACTTTAGACCTCCTATCCTGATGTAGTTTAATCACTCAGTTGTCCCTACTACTTTTTTAGGAGAAAAGAATGCCAGTATTTAAAGAGCTGAGGGAAAAAAATATGTCAGTGTAATATGAAAACCCTTTTCTTAGCTACTGGAAGTCATTTCTATGCCTGCTGAACTTCAATGAAAAAATGAGAAGGTACCTATATCAGGATTGTGGTTTCAAAAAGGTATTTTGCGCCCCCCCCCCCATTTTTGCATCTGCAAATCCATTATCCTCTTAATATAAGAATCTTGGGACGTTATAAAACATTAATACTATGAGGTAGTTTGCCTATGCTCCCCAGAAAGGGCTCCTGGCTTCTGAACTGGATCATTCCTTATTTCAGATCTTTCTAGGCTCAAACTCCAGCAATCACCTATTCTGAAATAATATGATAAAACCGTTCAGTTGTAAGATTGACAATGCGTCCCTGAAAGGGATCCCTGCACGGTACAGTTGGTTAAGCATCTGACCCTTGGTTTCAGCTTGGGTCATGATCTCAAGGTCACAAGATGGAGCCCCATGCCGAGCTCCATGTTCAGCATGGAGTCTGCTTGAGACTCTCTCTCTCCCTTTCTCCCTCTGCCCATCCCCCATCCCACTCCACCCCCTCAGCTCTTTCTAAAATAAATAAATCTTGAAAAAAAAGTGTCACTGAAAAAATTTTTTTTTCTAGAGTTGAAAATTAAACTTATTTTCTTATGTAAACTGTACCAAGGAGGGCCCTGGGAAAGATCAAAAGACTGCAAGGGTCATTTGGCACATAACCATCATGCAGATTTCTAGCAGGAAAGGTAAACACAGAAGCAAGAACTTATCAAAGGAGACCATTTATAGGGTGAGGTGAGAGATAACTTGCTCTGCTCATGCTCTACCTGGGTTTTCCACACAGCAAATGTTACTCATGGCATGATTTATCTTGCAAACAGTAGATTCCAAAAATATCTGAGTTTTCGATATCTGAGAATTTGTTTTTGTTTTTGCTTTTTATCCAAATGTCTCACTATCGACTTTATTTACCATTTTAGACTGAAAAGTGATTTTTCAGCAAGTCTCTTTCACTTTAAGATTAGTTTCTTCTCTAAATGTTTTCCAATTTGTGCCATGTACCATTTTAATCATGCCAGCTGTCAGCATCTCATAATTCCTCATCATCCCTTCAAGTCAACTGATGATATTGCCCACCAAAAGGAGGTCTGGAGGGGAAGTGAAAGAACGTAGGTTGCAAAGAAGCTTCCTGTTTGTTTTCCTGATTTGGTGTGAAGCAGTTTAAAGAAGGAATGCCATACACACCAACCACCCACTCAGGTCAGACATGATAGATTATTAAGTTCTGGTTTAGGTGTCTGGGAAAGAAATATTGCTGGGCTTTCTAGTATGGTTTTGTTTCAGCAAAGTCTCAAACCAGTTATCCAAAGTAGCAGAATACATAATTTTAATTTTAGAGTTGCCATTTTCTTTGTAAGTACCAAAAACCAGTAGTACCCTCTCTTTTCCATGATATGATTTAAGCTTTGGGTCTGAAGTGCCTGCTAATTAATGTCACCCATTCTTTATACAAGTATTTATTCAACATTTTCTAGCGGGCCAGCTACTCTTTTGGATGCTATAGAAAGAGCAGAGAACAGACCGAAATTCTAGTGGTCATGGAGCTTACTTTCAAATGGCCATCTGCTATCGAAGTGACTCCATTTTGCAATTGTTTCTGTAGGCAGCACTGGAGACCTCAACCAAACATGGTGGACTCAATCTGCTAAATGTCAACCCAGGAGTTCAAGGCAAAGAAAGATCTGGAGTGAAATCCATTCCAGCTGTGTTTTAAATGCTAAAACCTTCTGGTGCCTACATCTTCCCAAAACTACAGCAACAGAGTAATGGAGACAACAGGACCAATGCAGGAAAAGATCAGGAGGTTCATTTCATCTTACTATAAGGGTCAAACTACTGAGACCCATAGGGACTGGAAAACCAACTGCGAGTACCTAAGTTCCATAAGGAAAGAGCTGGACCTGATTTGTACGTATCATACAGGACTGGCATGAGGAGAAAACTGAATGTAAAGCACTTAGAATTGTGCCCGGCAAATATTTTTGTACACATAAAAGTAGTAACTATTACTAATCACTACTGTATTCTTTGTGTCCTGTATAAGTATAAAAATTTTCATATCATTGTATCTCTGTCTGAAATATGTTTAAAAATGCAATGCTGCTGTATTCAGGTACCTAGAGGTTTTGGGGGAGAGGTTATATTGATCATCTCATATAATTCAAATAGCACCTAACACAATCTTTGATACCAGTGATTTCTAGTTAAGTGCATACTATATTCAATTAAAGATATGTCTAGGTAGGGGCACCTGGGTGGCTCAGTTGGTTGGGCGACTGCCTTTGGCTCAGGTCATGATCCCGGAGACCCGGGATTGAGACCCACATTGGGCTCCCTGCTCGGCAGGAAGCCTGCTTCTTCCTCTCTCAGTCCCCCTGCTGTGTTCCCTCTCTGGCTGTGCTTCTCTCTGTCAAATAAATAAAATCTTAAAAAAATATATGTCTAGGTCTATTTGGTTAAAATTTTAAATGAATATTTCTTTTTCTTTTTTAAAAAATAATTTATTTTATTTTTCTTACCATAGCATATACCCTCCCCAATGTCCATCACTAAGCCACGCCATCCCATCCCACCCCTCCAGCAGCCCTCAGTTTGTTTCCTGAGATTAAGAGTCTCTTATGGTTTTTCTCCCTCTCTGGTTTCAAATGAACATTTCTTATTGTCGCTGTTACAGGTTAAATTATTGTGCCTGCCCCTCTTAAAAAAAAAAAAAAAAGATGAAGTGCTAATCCCTGAATGTGATCTTAATTTGAAATTGAGTTAGTGTAGGTATAATTGGGTTAAAACACAGTGGAATAAAAAGGGCCCCTAATCCAATAGGACTTGGTGTCTTATAAGATGGCAATCGTCTGAAGACCGAAAGGCACATGGAAAATATAGGGTGATGGGAAAGATGGAGACTTGCCCCCTACAGGTTTCAGCATGGCCCTGCAGACACTTTGAATTTAGACTTCTAGCATCCAGAACTGAGAGATGATAAATTTGTAGTTTTAAGCCACCCACTTCGTGAAACTTCATTCCAGCTACCCTTGGAAACTATGGACACAACTCTGCCCCACAGATTCATTCATAGCAGTAGTTGGATGGCATGTGCTTCCTAAATGGAGGGCACACCAAAATACAGACTGTTCCTTTTTGGCTCAACATATATATGGAATATTTGCCACTGGGATCAAAACAGACCTGACTGTACCAGCAATATGATGCTTCATTCATCTAATCTTCCTTCCTCACACCTTTTTCTAAATATTTCAGATGTTCTTGAAATCTACCAGATAAAACATTATGACAGTGCATACACAGGGAGCCTCAGGGGACTGATCTCAGGTGTCAGAGAAGAACCCTGCTGAGATTTAGAATGTCCTTGCCATTTATATCCAGGCAGGTAGGCAGTGAGATATGGGGGAGAATTTCGAGGCCCAAAGGCAGGCTTCAGAAGCAAGATCACCCTAGAAAGTTTCCAGACTTCTCTTTGTATCCCCCAACTCTATTCAATATAAAATCATTCCTTGCTTGGGTGAAAAGAATGCAGCATATAAATTTGGTACAATATATGCCAGTTAATTCAACAAAATGTCAAACTGTCTAGGAAAGCCTTTAGAAAAGGTTTACTTTCTGTGTCACCAGGGAACTGAGTGATGGGAAGGGAAGCTCATGAAAATGAGATTTTCTCTAACTTCTGCCTACAGTGAATAAATCAATGAGATTTTTCAAGACCCCTCAATATCAGTGAGTTCATCACTTAATCAGGCAAGTACGTACAGACTCCAGAAACATCTCTCTCTATTCTCCCTTCCTTTTCTTCCCCTTCCAGCCGAATTGTCTTCCCTTATCTCTACCATTTCCTTCTTTGCCCTTCCTCTTCTTTTCTCTGAGCAGAGATTTTTCTGACAACTGCATCTCTTATCTCTTTACTTCTAAAAGCCATGATGAGTGTGGGGGTCTTGACTTTGTCAGATTTTGTTTTGTTTTTTATAAAGAGAAGATTTAGTCTCCCTGCCCTCAACTGGGTTTAGGGTAATTGTGTATCTGCTTGAGGGCTGAATGCAATCTCTAGCCTTTTTCATAAAGTTTATGGCCCTGGTGCCCCTTTAAAAGTCTCATGTGGCTGATTGATAGACTCATTTCTGATACTAACCATAAAGAATTGGCCATCCTGAAGATAAGCTGCTCCTCCCCTGAGCATTACAGGAGGTAAAGGCAGGCACCATTATAGATGGCACTTCCTGCCTCAATCGGACTCATCCTTCAGCAGCCCAGGCAGTACTCTGCACTGAGGGGCTGCTCCACGGAACACAGAAGCTCAGTCAAATCCTTTTAGTTAATGGGTGTCTAAGGATTAAAACATCATCATGGATGGGACAAAGAAAACAATAGCTAATATCCCATTTCCTACCTTCTGTTTTCTCTTGGTGCCATTAACCCAAGGGGAAATTGTCAGACTCACAGAATCTTCATCATTCAATAGTTTGAGACTTTATTTCATCTAAGTATTCCTCAAATTTTACCCCTTTAATATCTGTTCTTTAAGTTTTCGTGTCTATCTATTGTGATTCTCAAACTAGTTTTCAAAATATCTCTCCACGGAATGAGTGTGGTAATTAGTGATTCTTCCCTACTTCTACATCTTGTATGTCCTGGGTCAAAATGGTACTTAAGTTAAAAAAATAAAATAAAAGGGAAAAGATCAGGGAAAGGAGGGAGCAGGAGGAAAATGAGTGGAGAGGAAGGGATGAGGTTCATAAACTCACACAGGCAGGAGGAAGGGGACACACAGAGTGGCAGGGGAGAATTTTATGTATGTTCTAATTTAACTTCTTTGGTTATGATTTAATTCTTAACTGAAGATTTAATTTCCTGGAGTAAAGGGAGTTAATTTGCAGCCTGCCAAAAACTGACATGGAGAGATGTTGCAGAAGAACGCATAAAGCCTGGAAGCCTATCAAATGTAGGAAAGGCAAGGAGAAAGAAGGAATAGAAGACCAGAGAGAAATGGCAGTGACAACATAGGAGAAGCACTTGTGGAAAGGAAGATTTACTCATCAAGTATTTACTCAACACTTTTCATAGAGTTGGTATAGTACTAGGACTAGGTTGTCAGAGGTAGGACAGTCAATGCACACAACGAACTTACATATTAAATAATGGAAACATCAGAATCATATACCAAATAATTACATTAATATGTTAAGATATGGTAAAAGGCATTTAGAGATGCTGCCAACACCTCTGCATTTATTCATCTCTGGCTTCTTGCTAACATCTCATAAAACAGCTCTTGTCAGTGTCGCCAATAACATTTATGTTGCTAAACCTAATGATCATCTTTCAGATCCTATTAATAAATAGCATCTTATCCAATGGACGGACTACTTCCTCCATCTTGAATCATTCTTTGCTTGTGCCCACTGAATACCACATTTTCTGGTTTTCCAGCTACTTCTGTTCCTTTTCAATTTCTTTCTCAAGCTCACCTCCTCCTGCCTACCATTAAATGTCTTTAAGTTTTGGACCTGTGTTTACTTCTCCTCTCTATACTCTCTTAGGGAATATTACTCAACATGTGGCTTTAGGTACCTTTAATATACCAAGAACACTTAAATGGTCTCTCCGGGCAGACTTCTCCCTCTAGCAGTGATAGGAAATGCTTGCCTCTCCCACATGCCTGCCTGTTCAAGGTCAGCCACACTTTCGCTAGGGCACTTCCTCAACAAGCTCTTGTCCGTCTATATCTGCTGGTTAGGACCTATGTATTATTCGCCTGTGTGTCTTCAGTGTTTAACATCATGTCTGGTGCGTGGTAGGGGTTCACCATTTGCTCAGCTGTTGACTAGAATTAAGGCAGGGCTTACGGGAAGGATGGTATAGCGTCACACTTGGGGGCTGGGCCTCCAGTGAATATATGACTGGACAGGTAAACTAAGATAATTAACAGAACTTTTCAGATGTTAATCTCTTAAGTTTGAGAGATTTATTTTTAAATAAGATTAGGACAACAAAGTAAACTCTGAGGAAAAACAATTTTTTCCAATGTATATAGACTATTTTTTTAAATTAGAGTTCTTTTGAGGCCTGCTTTGTGTATTGATAGGGCAAGAGAGAAAGGTGTATGTGCACACACCCCACAATCAGGGTAGCGGAATAAAGAAGAGGAACATGAACCACTAGCAGGAATAAAAGAGCTGAAATTCCAGGTTCAGAACCCATTTTCCTTCAATAAACAGCACTGCACAAATTCCTCAATAAATAGTTGCACGAATTGTCTTTGTTTCTAAGTGACTTTTAGGGAGTAATAGGCCAAGAGAAATTATTTACTCAAATGAGTTGTCACTCCTGATTTTCAAGGATTAAACCCAGAAAAGCATTTGTACATAATAAATGTGATAGGAGCATATGCTCTCCTGAATTATCACTCAGACTACAATCTTCACTGATGAGTACTAGACACGGATATCCTAGTCAACCAATTCAAAGTCATCAAAATAAACAATCCCTTATGAAAATGAAAATTGAATTATTACACTGGAGAAATTGAAAGCATGTTTTATCAAAGGCAATTTGTCTATTATCTGACAGCCTTGGAAAACAACAAGAAAATTATGTCTCTCACATTAAAATGAAAAGGCAGCAGCTTCTTTAGACATCACAGTAATGAGGGAGCCTTGGGTTCTTCAGAGAAAAAAAAAATGTTTATTCTACAGCAGGCACTGTCCAGCATTTTCATCCTTGTGCTCTGGAGGGGTGGGCGGTAGGTCACATTTGTCATACTACCTAATGGATCATGGAGGAAAGTGGTAGCAATTTCTTCCTTTTAAAAATTATTCCTTTAAGAAACTGTTCCCTTTATTATTAAAAGAGAGAGATTCTACAGAGCAATCTCAAAGGCCAAAGTGTTTGAACCATGAGCTGTACTAGCAGTGGCTTCCTCCTCCTCCAAGTTCAGGCCGATGACTCCCATCCGTGAGCCAGCCTTCTGGCATTATTTTTCACATGGATTGCCGAGTTATGAAGGACATTTACATCCCAGAGCCTCAGATATCCTATACCAAATATTACCTAACTACACATTTATTTAAGGGACTTTTAGTTTTTACCCACAAGGATAAGCAAAGTAGCCAAGAACTCCCATCATGCTTTGGCGGAAACAATCACATTCATGCCCCTGTCTTGGTCGTGGTTGTTAAATGAGCATGGATACAGTAACAGAAACCAATCAGAATATGTGGCACATCTATTGAAAATATCTGCATAATGCGAGAATCAGTGTAACACTGTCAACACTAGGCAGTGCACTTTATATACTTCAAGGGTTCATTTATGTTACTGCTGTTATTTAACACATTCCTTGAGTAACAAAGCATTCAGCTTTGGACCATCCAGAAGAAAAGCACAGTCATTCACCCAATAATTCTTTCTTTAATGCCCAGATTTCAGAAAGCTAAAGTTTCCCTAAAGTAGTATTTGATGTAGATAGGACTTATATGCAAACCAGGTACAAGGGATTTTCGTAACCAACAAAAACTTCATAAGACTGCCAGAGTGGGTGCCTGGGTGGTTCAGTGGGTTAAGCCTCTGCCTTTGGCTCAGGTCATGATCTCAGGGTCCTGGGATCGAGGCCCGCATCGGGCTCTCTGCTCAGGAGGGAGCCTGCTTCCTCCGCTCTTTCTGCCTGCCTCTCTGCCTACTTGTGATCTCTCTCTGTGTCAAATAAATAAATAAATCTTAAACAAAACAAAACAACAACAACACAAAAAACTGCCAGAGTAACTCCAGAAAGGGGAAAAAATTAAAATAATGTTTTAGAATGGTACCTAAAATCAAGTGTACTTAACCAATTTATTATATTCCCCAACTAAACGATCCTCATTGATCAGTACCCTTGTAGTTAACAAACTTTGTGGGTAAAAGATTTCATTTCTGGGGGCTGGGAAGGCTGGTCTGTTGTTAATTTTGTGGACCTGCAAGCATAGCAGGGGAGAGAGATTCAGAACTACCACTTGCCAGTTGCATGGTCTCACAACTTTCATCTCCTAAACAGAAAATGTGGGTAAACACTACCTTTCCTCTAACAGAAGAAACACTAATATATATTTTAAGAAATATTAATTCCATCCCCAGGTACATTTTAGAGTAGTTGGGGGTAAAGTTGTCTCCTTTCATGGATAGCATTTTTTTTCTCCTCTTGGAACAATTAGCTCCATTAAGTATAAAACATCTTTTGATAATACTACAAAGATGTTTCAGTGAGCACTAAGCAGGAGCCCCCTCCCCCCTTCTTTTTTTGGATAACCTACAACTCTATGTGAAAAAACTAAAACTAATGCCAGTTTTGATTGCTGATGTCATGGACATTGGAGAGAATATTGAAGCTGTACATCAAAAAGATATTTTAGGGATAAGTCAGCCTAAGAATAAAATAGGGCTCTCGGGCTCTCATGAAATTGAGAGATCTCTTTTGTATCAAAGTATATTTATGAGATAATATTTCAACAGAAATGGAGAAAAAATGGAAATCCATTGCCATTATATTACTATTTTGTTGAAATGCCAATCTTATAATGAAATCTAAAATTCCAGCTCTCATAACCTAAAGTGGATTCCTGCTTGCTTTAATCTTGGTTATCATTATATCACTAAAGCAATCATTGAAATTGGCCTTGGCATTTACAAAAAGGCAAGATAGGCATGTCCTTTTGCCCCCCCCCCCCAGTTTTCCTAGCAGCCCCTTCCCTCCGCATGGCTCAGTGAACAACAAAAGTTCACAAACCCCCAGAAATGGGGAGACGGATATCCTCTGGAATTTGGGAATTTGGGAATCCCAGTGTTTCCTAACTGAGCATCACTAAAGCATGGAGGAGTTGTTAATACAGTTTCATCTCACCCAAACCACACCTTCTTCTCAGACCTCTTAGTTACCAGTTGTCTCTAATCTTGAGGCTGGCTCTAAAAACGTGAGGCTGTGTAAGGCCCCAAGCTCCCAGGGTCTATGTTACCTCATTTGTGAAATAAATGTCTTGAACTACATCATCTACAGACACCTTTAGGCCCCAAGAGTTTATGACTGCTTTAGCCTTTAAATTGTTCCTTAGGGGTGCCTGGGTGGCTCAGTTGGTTGAGTGACTGCCTTCGGCTCAGGTCATGATCCCGGAGACCCGGGATCGAGTCCTCCATCAGGCTCCCTGCTCGCCAGGAAGCCTGGTTCTCCCTCTCTCACTCCTCCTGCTTGTGTTCCCTCTCTGGCTGTATTTCTGTCAAACAAATAAATAAAATCTTTTAAATTGTTCCTTAGACTTTTGGTAAGTGGGTTCCACGAGCCTGAATGTTGATTACTTTTTTTTTAGTCACCAACTTTCCTCATTTCTATTTAGTTTAGCACACTTGTTTTTCACTTGAATAAATGTGTTTAAGGCGGATAAGTTATAATCGACCAAAAGTCATAAATCACCTTCACTGATCTCAAATAGAAGATCAACTATCAAAAGTATAGAAATAATGTAATTGAGTCCTGGTTAGATGGTGTGGCCTGAGGTTAGCTCTGAGACTCAGGACTGGTCTTTGTTAAAAAAAAAAAAAAAAAGAAAGAAAAGGATAAAATGCCATCAAAGAGGCTCTCCTACCAAGAGAATCAGAAGTTTTGGGGGAGAACTGAAAGGGACATAAAAAACTTTCCCAGCTATAGGATTTAAATCACCACTAGTACCACCGGTAGTCTGTAGATCCCAGCTGCTAGGAAGTCTTCTGTGGCTATTGAAAAGTTAGGTTACCTTACATATTTAACTACTGAAACACTCCACTATTCTTAATCTTTATTGCCCTCTAACAACTGATCTCAGAAATTGTCTAAAATGCCCAAGAAAAGTCACGTGTTTTTTAAAAAAGCTGTTATTAGGATAACTCATAGGCCATAAAGTTAACCTATTCGAAGTATACAATTCAGTGTTTCTTCTGTTACATTCAGAGCTGCACCGCCATTGACCGTTACCTACTTTTACAACAATTTTCTCTCTCTGGAAAGAAATCTCACACACATTAGCAGCAACTCCTTAGCTTCCTTCTTCCAGCCTCAGCACCAGGCAACCAATAATTTACTTTCTGTCTCTATATTACATATTCTAGACATTTCCCAGAAATGAAATAATATGTCTTCTTTTGTCACTGACTTCTTTCATTTAACATAGGGATTTCAAGGTTTATTCAGGTGGGTACTTCACTTCTTACCCCTGTAATGTTTCATTGAATGGATGTACCACATTTATCCATTATCATTGCTGAAAACCAGAGTTATCTTCATATTTGCACTAATTATGAACAATGTTCATAAACATGTATATAGAAGTTTTGTGCAGACCTATTTTCATTTTTCTTGGGTATATATCTAAGGGTAGAATTTCTTGAAGATATGCATTTCAATAAAGATAACTTATTTTAAGTTATACATCAAAACATAATTTTGGGGGTGCGTAGGTGGTTCAGTCAGTTAAATGTCTGCCTTTGGCTCAGGTCATGATCTCAAGACCCTGGGATGGAGCTCCATGTCAGGTTTTCTGCTCAATGGGGACTCTGCTTGTCCCTCTCCTACTGCCCCTCCCCCACCAACCTGGCTTGTGAGCTTTCTCTCTCAATAAAAATCTTAAAAAAACAAAAAAACCCCATAGTATTATAATGAGTTACAGGACTAAAACAAATATTGTACCTATTATTTTTATCCTTCTATTTTCACTATTTTGTTATTTTCCATGCTTATATGCTAATCATATATTTCATTGGAAAAATGTAAAATATTTAAAAGCACCTTTAATCAGAATACATATTAAAAATAGATGACAAGATAACCTATTGATGGACACTTAGCCTGTTCCCAGGTCTTAGCTATAGTAAATAATGTTGCAATAAACAGCTGCATTTATAGGGGTGCATTTATCTTTTTGTATTAGTGTTTTCATTTTCCCTGGATAAATATTCAATAGTGGAATTAGTGGATCAGGTGGTATTTCTATTTTTAATTTTTTTAAAAAAAATTGAAGAATCTCCATATTATTTTCCACAGTGGCTGCACCAATTTACATTTCTGCCAACAGTGAATACAGTCCCTTTTTCTCCACATCCTTGCCAATACTTGCTGTTTCTTGTCTTCTTGATTTTCTCCATTCTAAAAGGCATGAGCAGATGTCTCATTGTGGTTTTGACTTGTATTTCTCAGATGAGTGATGTTGAACATCTCTTCATGTGCCATCTTCTTTGGAAAAATGTTTATTTGGGTCCTCTGTTCATTTGTTAATCAGATTTTTGGCTTTTGGGTCTTGAGTTGTGTGAGACCTTTATGTATTTTGGATATTAACCCTTTACAGGCTATATCATTTGCAAATACATTCTCCCATTTAGTAGGTTGTCGTTTGTTGATGGTTTCCTTTGCTGTGCAAAAAATTTCTACTTTGATATAGTCTCCTTTGCCATAGATTGACCATATGAAGCATATTAAGATTTATTTCTGGGCTCTCTATCCTGTTCCATAATCTATGTGTCTCTTTTGTGCCAGTATCATACTGTTCTGATTAATACAACTTTCAATGGATCTTAAAACTTGAGATTGTGATACCTCCATCTTTGTTCTTCTTTCTCAGGATTCCTTTGGCTATTTGGGATCTTCTGAAGTTCTATACAAATTTTAGCATTATTTGTTCTAGTTTTGTAAATAAAATATTCTTGGCACTTTCATAGGGATTGCACTGAATCTGTAGATTGCTTTGCGTAACATGGACATTTTGTCGAGTATTAATTCTTCCAACCGATGTGTATGAAGTATCTTTCCATTTCTATCATCTTCAATTTCTTTCATCAGCGTTTTATAGTTTTCAAAGTACAGGTCTTTCACCTCTTAAGTTAAGTTTATTCCTAGGTATTTTATTCTTTTTGGTTCAACTGTAAATGGTATTTTTTTAAATTTCTTTTTCTGCAACTTCACAGTGAGTGTATAGAAATACCACTAGTTTCTGTATATTAATTTTGTATCCTGACACTTTATTGAATTTATTACTTCTAATAGTTTCTGGTGGCATCTTTAGGATTTTCTATGTATACTGTCATGTGGTCTGCAAGTAGTGACAGTTTAATTTTTTCTTTACCAATACAGATGAATAAAGAAAAGATAGTATATATATACACAATGGAATATTACACAGCCATACAAAGGATGAGATCCTGCCATCTGAAACAACATGCATGAACCCAGAGGTTATTATGCTAAGTGAAACAAGTTAGACTGAGAAAGACAAATACCATATGATTCCGCTCATAAATGGAGTCAAGATTAAAAAAAAATGAACAAAAAAGTAGATTCAGAACTATAAATACAGAGAGCAAAATGATGGTTGTCAAAGGAGAGGGGAGTTTGGGTAAAACAGGTGAAGGGAAGAGGGAGATACAGGCCTCTGTTATGGACTGAGTAAGTCATGGGAATAAAAAGAGCCACATGGGGAATACAGTCAATGATGCTGTAATAGCGATATAATGGAACAGGTATAGATATACTTTTGGTGAACATAACAACGCATAAACTTGTCAAATCACTAAGTTGTACACCTGAAACTAATACAACATTGTGTGTGAACATACACAAATGAATGAATGGATGGATGAATGGATGAATGAAGGAGTAACCTAACTACTTTTCTGATTCCATACCCAGAGACAAGTTTTTTAAAATTACAGGGTGTTATTTTAATAAAACAAAGATTATGTGATGTGTATAACTTGTATTTCTCACTTACCGTCAACATATTACCATGTCATCTGACTGAGATATACTGTATTTTAATAAAAACTACAGATTATTTCATTATATTGGGACACCGTGATTTATTTCACCAGTCTTTGTTTTTTTTCTCTATTACAAACAAAGCATAATGAACGTCTTGAACATATATCTTAGGAACTTGAGTAATCTCTACGAGTAATTTCATAAGAAATTAGAAATCATAGGATACCCATTATTGGAATTTTCATTTTCATAGATGGTGGCCAATTTCACTCCCAGAAAAGTTATCTCACTTCATATTTCCACCTACAATGAAAGGCAGTGGTGATGTCCCTCTGGTCTCCCCATTGCTTGATGTTTTGAGGTTATCGAGCATACATTTTGCCTCACTAAAACACAGAATACACTTTTTATATGTACTGAAGTATTAGTATTCTTGCCTTTTTTTTTTATCTTGTTTACTGGCCACTGGTATTTCTTTAGGCAATATCTAAATCATACCATTTCTCTGTTTTACCACGGATTTGCTTATCCTATTCTTATGGATGTATCTACATGTATATGTTCCCTATTTGTTTACAAAATGGTTTTAGCCTTGTCTTTTGCTGTAACAATATATATAAAGTATATATATACTTTAAGATATATTATATATTTATGTTGTTTGTTTTTCTTCTTCTTGACTCTATCATCATTTCTCCTACTAAGTTGAAATGTCACTTGTATCCTTCATTAAGGATTTTGATTTCATTTTATTTCATTCTAGTCTCTGCTCTGTGTCACATCTCCACATCTCCTTTATTCTTAAGCTAGTGCCAAAACGTTTTAACTGCTTAAGCTTCATTTTAATATGTACTGCGATTATCAAGTTAGAGAAGTTCATTTTCTAAAATGTTTTGACTATATTCACATGCTTATTCTCACAAATGAACATTCTATCAGCTCGAGTCATTTAACTTTTCCTCTAAATTGTATGCCATAATCATTAGTAATAATCTTTAATTAGCATAAAATGCTTTGCTCTCTGGAATATAAAATGAAAGAGAGCAATATATTGGTGTGAAACTGCAACATTCGAATTATTCTAGCTTACATTTAAATTTGGATGAAAGAAGCGGCCCCTAATTAAGAAAAAGCAACAACAAAATAAAGCAGAAGAAAGCTGTGTTCAAATCTTAGAGTTTTCAACTAGAACATGTAACTCCGCCAAGTAGAGAGAGAAACAAAGTTATTAAAGTCATTAAGAAATGCATTAAATAACTCTACCAAGTAGAGAAGAAAACAAAGTTATTAGGTCTTTTAAAAATGCATTAAATTCCAAATGAATTAGAAAAAGCAATGAAGTTATTTGGAACTGTTATAGGAATTCTGTTTTAAAATAACCAATTGAATTTACCCAATAGGTTCATTTGAAGATTAAGTTAAATATGATAATATGAGAAATTTATAGTTCAATAGCATTACATCAATTCCTTATTTTTTCCCAGTACACTTTCATGTTTCTCTTTGTAATTTCTTGTATATACTTATCTTCTCAATAAATAAAATAATGAATAATGGAGGAAATGATGGGTAAATGAAATTTTATTTTCACTGTAATTAGATTTCCCCTCTCAAGAATCTTCCATCTTCTTAAATCACTATGAATTAAACTATAGTGTTTCCTTTATTGCAAAGTTCCATGCCAAGGATGTCAAACTTTTCTTGAGAAATCTCAGGACCATTATTTCTAGCACAGTCATGCCTACCCAAGCTTTGCTAAACATTTGAAGACATGAATTGTAAGAGTACCTACGTGATACAAGTCTTTGACTTGTGGAGGTAACAGTAAATTTGGATAATTCTTCCTTGCTCTAATGCTTCATTTATGCCTGTGTAAAATTTCTGCTTTTATCCCCACAGCTAGTAATGGAAACCCAAAGCCTATTCTCGTCTATCTATACGCAGGATATTTATCATGATTACTGATCAAATTTACTTATTTCTTCTTTCTTTACTCACCAGGTATGGCTCCTTGGGTATATCACATCATCTCAGGAGTACTCTATTTTACCTGTAAAATAAGGAGCTGGGTTAGACAATCTCCCAAATTCCTTTTAATTCTAACATTCTGTCTCTTGTCTCTGTATTTAACAGGGCAACTCAATTTTCTTAGTATCATTAATTTTCATAACTACCAGTCATAAGCAAAGATATTTGCCGGAGTTTACTATTTCTATTAGAATATAGTCTTCACAGATTGTTCACGCTTCTCGGATAGTCTCACTATCATCTCTTCAAAGAGAATAGCCACGGGTTTTATAAGATACCATCATATTTTCATAACTCCACCTAAAAGCAAATATCTCATCAGATTATAATAAATTATGATTCTTGGGGATAAAGATTATTTACCCTGATTTCAAACTTGTTTTCCCTAAGCAGGACTTCTTTTTTTTGTTCCCACTCTATTTATGTTATTATTTGTAATTTGTTGACTTGCTTTTTTAAAGAGTATCACCTTGAACTTTGTCCTCAGAATACTCAAATCCCAGAAGTTCCTGTTTCCTCTAAATGAGATTTTATTTATAATTATAAAACATTACAAATCCTAAACCATTAAACATATATTTAAATTTCATATAAGATAAAAGTAGTCCTTTTTGTAGTCATTTTGTGACTGCTACTATGACATAGAGTCAAAAACCAAAGCAAGAACCTAGTTAAAGTGACATGTGGAGAGAGGGGACATGTTTCCGGCTAGTGGAAGTATATGCATAAGTGTGATCTTTTGAGGGGGTATTGTTAACCATATATCCAAAGGCTTGAGAGTTTAGCCATGAATTTCCACTTTTAGGAGTGTGCCCTGAGGAAATAATTAAAGGTAAGGAAAAGGACATCCCATTATTTATAGAAGTGAAAACCTGGAAATTTAAATGTAAGTAAACAGGAGCTTGTGGAATGCAGATGAGATGCAACAATGTAATGAAGTACCACGGGGATGTTAATATTATAATGTAAGGCTCATAAAAGATCAAGGGGAAGTGTTCACTCTAAAAAGCAGAAAATGGTTGTAAAATAATGTGCTTAGTAACATTCTCTGTCTTATAAAAAAATATATCTGTATAAATATTTACACATATGTTAAAAAGTGATGGGGAGGATATTTGTCAAAATGTGAATTTGGGTTACCTCTTGGTAAAAGATTTATAGGTGGATCTTTTGGTAATTTTCAACATTACAGTATGGATCACATACTATATTTACTATAAGAATCATTCAGGAGCAGTAAATCATAGTTAGAAAAATAACTTAAGTATCTAGAGTATGCTTAGCCATATAATCACACCTTGAAGGAATTAGTCATTTCAGTGATTCTGTTTACTTTCCTCTTTACTGAAATAGTTTTGATCTGTTGCACTATCAATTAAATTTTTTCTTTGTATTGAAGAAAATTATAATTAGTGATAATGAACAGTAAGACCATCAACTCCTTCACACCCCCATCTCATTGTCTTAAGATGCCAGATTTTTAATTTCTAAGCTTTTTGTCTGCTTACTCTTTTTTTTTTAAACAAATGATAACAATTGTGCTTATTTGCCTTTTATTTGATTTTGATGCACCTATTCAAGCTCCACGAGTGCAGGAGTTTCATCTCTTTGCTTCATTTAGCACAGAACTCATTAAATAGTTCAATGAGACTAGATAAAAGAACAAAACTACTTAAGCTTTATAACTCCTTAAAATCAGAAGTCCTTGAGTTGGTTGAGTTTGTTCCTGTGACCCACAGATTGGCACAATATTCCTTGAATTGAGCCACCTGGAGCTTATGCAACCTAACACACAAAGCGAAGGATACTATATCAATATCTAGTATATTTGTGAAAAACAAGGCCATCAATCTTGATGATTTAGGGAAAGTTAATCTTCTTTACATGTACTGCCCATTATTTAATTTTATGCCTTTAAAAGATTACATCTGATAAATCAGCCATAATCAAAACTTTGAACTCCAAATATAATTAACCAAATGGCACCGTGGTGCCATTTAGGTGAAAGTTAATGGGCAGGAAGTTCATGCTGAAAGACATTTTTATAACCTGAGCAAAGTGGAAGTATATGATTAAAGCATTAGCTTGGGTGAGAGCAAGAAAGAAATAATTTGATTCAGAAAAACTATATGTATGCTGGTTGTTCACAAGCATATCTCCATATCACCTATAAAGACAGGATTCCAAAGCAAGTTCATAGCATAAGAAACATGTTTTTTTTAAACAATTCCACAGTCATCATTCTTATCCAAGCTGCGATTCAATTTCAGAGCTCTTCTGAAAGGATTTTATTGGTCAAACTCCACAGTAAAAGTATTGCCCATAGTAAAAAAAATTCTGTTTCTTTTAAAATAATTGATAGTTTAGTGTTCTCCATCATTTGGACCAGTCTTTCCTCAGTGAGTCTGAAACAAAAGTTCATCATCTTCTTAAAATATAAAAGCACACACAAATATAATTCCAAGATGAAGAAGCTGAAACAAAAGAAGTCCTTCTCATTTTTCCTTTGAAGCTGATCTCATCCCATAGGGTCCATGAATGAGTAAGACTTTACTACGCCAAGTCTTCATAGCAAAAACTCAAGTGGAAAACTACTCAATTCTCTGGCAATCTAAGTCAGTGAGGCATGCCAACCTAGATGGAGGCTTTATTTTAGTCCCTATTTTTGCTTATGATTTGTCTAAGAGAGTCGAGATCTAAAATTCAGTCTCCAGGATAAATATTTTTGTTTTAAAGTTTAAGTGGGAAAAGTAACTAGGCTATCAAAAGCCAAGTCCTATTCTCAAGTACAGTTGGAAAGATTATGGTAATAACCATAAGTCCCTTAACAATGGAATATCTTACTTCAAGTCCTTCAAGAGTGCTTACTGCAAAGGATTCCTTAAACGTCTATCCCCAACAGGTTTATAACTGCCAATAGGACCTGGTTTGCATGTTGAATGCAATAAGCACAGAAGTTTCTAGCAGAAACATGTATAAAGCTTAAATATAACAGTGGAACCATTCAGACTAGCCTATAAGCTTTAAGGTTAGAAGCTAACATTTAAGTGAACTGTCTGATCATTGAGGGTAAATCACTGTGGAAACCCCAAAATTTCCTGGTATGTGGGATAAACCCTGGAGAATTCCACTATGACATAAAACTTTGTGAAGACCTAACGACAAAGGCTCATCTGCTGACAGTGTGATTGGGCTGACCTCCAGGACTAGTCATTAGTGCTACTTTCAATTACTGTACATGGACTTTAGTGGGTTATTGGTCATAAGGAAATTCTAAGGAGAAGAGAAAGGACTGCACCGAGACAGTATTTTATCTTTAAAAGACAACACCATACTTTGTGGAATAGTTCAAAGAATTTTACCCTCCCAAAATGCTGATGGCAAAACTCTCTACCAAAATAAAGGTTTATCTTTCCTGAGATACATATAAGTATTAAACAATAAAAAGTTGTTAGCTGCATACTAAAGATTCCGTTATAATGGATAGTAAGAGTATCTATTACTCTGAGACAGAGTTCCAACTTTTAAACAGGTGCCAAGACTCTTGTGGGTTCAATATTCTTCTCCCTTTACACCTGGTTTCTATATTCTGGAAAGCTGTCTACCAATGCCCAGACCATATTAAGGTCATTTATTTTAGAAACTGAATTTGCAAATAGGTGGGCTATAGGTCAGTGTGTACGCTCAAATGTGTTTTTTTTTTTTTTTTTTTTTAAGATTTTTATTTATTTGACAGAGAGAAACACAGCCAGAGAGGGAACACAAGCAGGGGGAGTGAGAGGGAGAAGCAGGCTTCCCGCCTAGCAGGGAGCCCAATGTGGGACTCGATCCTGGGTCTCCAGGATCATGACCTGAGCCGAAGGCAGTCGCTTAACCAACTGAGGCACCCAGGTGCCCCTCAAATGTGTCTTGGAGCCAGTACTCAATGCTTTTTCAGATGGGTGTTATCTCCGGCTTTTCAGAGAGACTCCTCTTCCCCACCACCTCACCCCAGCTTTCTGGAAGCATTCTCACAATGATAGTATGTACCTCTCCTCTCCCGGCTTGTTTTCCTAAATGAGAGGTCTAGCATGTGTCCTTCCTCTGCCACCTGCCTGCTACCAGCAGGAAACTCATCTCCTGGCCCCTGTGAAACCTCTCCCCGCATGTCAGGCTCTGAATCAAAGACGACTTCCCAGTTTTGGGTATGTTTCCCAGGATGATGACGGTGAGTTCTTTACTCTCACCACAGTCTGAGGTTAAGCTCTCTTCTCAGAGTATTTAGTGGTAACCAGGTATCTGCGGCTAGAGTGGCAGACTCTTTCAGGGCACTGTCCACATCCCCTGAAACCTCTTCACATCTTTGTTCATACCAGTTCTTCATATGTTTTCATGCCAGCAGCCAGCACCTAGGATTCTTTGGGCTGATCCTCAGATAGAGGGGGTATAACTATGCCAACCGACTATTGCCACTGGTTACGCGGACTCTGGAGTAGGTCTTACACTTGTTCCAGAGCTGCCCAACAAGATAGGACCCAAGTTACTCTCTGGAAACTTTTCCTGATAGTGCCCCTCTGTTAGCTGTTTCCGCTTTTCCAGTCTCACCTCACTCTAGCTAGTCCTAAACACATTCCCCCTAGTCCTCAGTCATTCTGCTGCAGAAGCCTACCTAAGCCAGCTCATTTCCCTGAGTAAGGAGGAAGAAGGATAATGGCTGACCAGCCCTTCTGGAGACTCTGTCTTATTCTCACAAAACAGTGACTCAAATTGGGACTTGAGTATATGCAACATCTCTCTCTGTATATATACTGTATTTTTAATTCTTCAGAGCCTCTCAGGTACACTAGGATGCTTGCGGTCAACAAAAGAATCATTCATCCAATGCATCCATGATACTCGGCAACACGTACCTCATGACAATGCCAAATTTGCAACAAGAGGCAAAAAGTATGGTTAACATCAACGGATCTACAAGTTTAGGGTTTTACAGGTTTTGTTTCTGTTTTGTTTTTAATTTACCAAAAGCTGGGATTAATTTACAAAATGAAATCCCAAACCTCACCATGGCTGTGAATCTTAACATTTGGAATTGCACTTCGAAACTCTGGCTTTCAACTCGTGACTCTCGAGAATCATTCTCTGGCAGATGCAGAGTGAATAAATGCTAATGATATTGAGGACCCCGGTTCGGGGACTGGCGGTACAATTTTCTAATACATGAAGTATTTAAAGACTGATGAGACAGTACATTATATCTGCATGGTAATTTAGTTCAGAAGTTCACAATTATTTTATTTTCAATATTAATTGCTTTTGTCTCTCAATAAATGACTCTGTAGGAAGTGGAATTCAATTTCATTCATTTTCAATAATCAAGATTGCTTTGAACTAGCTCAATAACTCTCAGCTCCTCTTGGCCTCCAATGTATTGCTGGTGGTAGCACATAAATAATCTCAGTTTTCTTTTCAGGTTCCTAAGCGGAGCTGCCCTTTGGCAAAATGGCTGAGCTGACCTGGTTTGTTCTCCACCCCACCAGCCCGTGTGCCCCAGCCTCTTGAGCATCCATGGCCCCTCCTACTTCTCAAAGTTTCTCCACGTTATCACCCCTCCCCTCTTTTCTCCCACCCGACCCCACGGGCAAGTGATAGGAGAAAGTCCCCCATACACCTAAGATTTCTAGCTCCTCTGTCTTTGCTTATCTCGTACCCTCTGTCTGAAGGGGCCTTCTGCCTACATGTCCAAGTACACCTGAGCTCAGGGGACATGGGACATGGCAGGCCACCAGATCCTCTGAGCCCCTGGCGATCTCCCCTGGTACAAGAGATCAGGTGGCTCCCTGCTGGATTCCTCTGTAGCTCTTCGAGGCTCTATCTCTTCTCACTGATTTAGAGGTGTTCACATGTTTCTCTCCTCCACTAAACCATCCACTTCTCAAATTGACAAGTGACAAGCCAATAATCTATATATCTCAGGTAGTGCTTAGCCGCATTCCTTGTCAAAAAAGTCTCAATGAATAAATAAAGTAATAGGAGGGAATTAATCGGTACTTGGGGTAGGAGAGGCTTGTCTATATTTTAGCCACAAAATCCACATTAGTTCCTCCAAAAGTAGTTTATTTTTTTAACTTTATTTTTTTTTTAAGATTTTATGTATTTGAGAGAGAGAAAGTGAGAGAGCACAGAGGTGTGGGGGAGGAAGAGGGAGAAGGAGATTCCCTGCTGACCAGGGAGCCTGATGTGGGGCTCGATCCCAGGACTTTGGGATCATGACCTGAACAGAAGGCACACACTTAACTGACTGAGTCACCCAGGTGCCCCCGAATAGAAGTCTGACCCACTCGCCTCTGAGCCTTGGTCTCTCCACAGATTTCAGCCCTGATCAAGTTGTCCAGGTGTTGCGTCCAGGTGGGACCCAACCAGCCCCCACTAAACTAAGAAGTCCTCAAGGGCAAAGACAATGGCGCACAAAACCCCCAGTAGGAGCTCCACGTCATTTTTGGGCAATGCAAGGGGATCACGGCACCCTAGGACTTCGTCAGCTTTCCTTTAGACAGTTTACATTTCAAAAGATGATTATAGGCAGGTGCTTCACGGACCACTGTGTTAGAGATTACACTGTAAGGTCAGTGAGGGAGAGAGATAGGGACCTCACCCACAAACTTTAACCTTAGCCCAGTGCCCTAGTTGACTGAGGTCCTCTGCAGAACCTTTGAAAGTTTTTACCTAACATCCAAAGAAAGTGACTTCCAAACCCACTAACTTATCCATACTCTGTCAACATTTAGGGGACATGTGGGCTTTATTTATTAGTACAGGCTTTCTTGTAATCGGCTTGCAAGTCATTCTCAAGAATGCTGTAGTTGCATCGCTACAGAGATCACAGGTTCCTAAACGAAAGGACATCTGACTTTTCTTAACTGGGCTCTGAGCTGGAATGCCAGCATGATGCTCTATATCTGAGTCCCACGGACTGCTGCAAAAGATTCAAGTCTGTTCAGGAAGCATTTGCCGTGGGCCTCTAAAGCAAAGGAAACAGCATGCGGCTTAGGAATGAAGATGGCTAAGGATATGGATTAAGGCAAATATAAATGTATATGGATAAGGATAGGTATTTGCAAGGATGGAAACCACCTCCTTACCCCTGGAAATCTTACGATCATTTGAGAGGGAAAGACCAGTTTAAGTAATCACATTTGATACAAGGCAGAGGGACAAAGTTGTGGCAGCTCAGAAGAATGAGACACCCAATGTAACTGTGTGAAGGAATTTGTTTTCATGTCATAACTTGTATATTCAAAGAGCTGGAAAGAGTTTTGGATACATATCTGGTCTCTTTCCCTACCATCATTGGAATGTTCAGGAACCAGGCCCAAGTGTGTCATCTGACCCACCCCTTAAGTTCTTAAGTGTGTGTGTGGGGAAAGGGGGTGCTTTTGTCATGATTGCCCAGGTGGCTTTCACCACCAAATCCTGTCATAAGCAACACTCCCAAATGGCCCCACTGACTAGATTATACTTGCCTTCATTTGCTTCAAAACTCTCACATCTTCCCCCCAGCCCACTTTAGTTCTTTTTGCCTTTCTTTATTATGGATATGTTCCAATTTTAAAGAACTAATTAATTAGTTAATTTGCTAATTGCCAGTGAGTGAGTGAGAATGAGCAGGAGGAGGGGCAGAAAGAGGGAGAGAATTTCAAGCAGACTCTGTGCTCAGTGCAGAGCCCCATGCGGGGCTTGGTCTCGCAATCCCCAGATCATGACCTGATGCAAATTCTAGTAGGATGCCCAACCAACTGAGCCACCCAGTTGCCCTAGATACTTTCCAATTTTAATTACTTTTGATGTTCTGCTCTGAACTCATAGTCCAATTAAATAGAAATGCCCCCAAATTATAAAAAAAGTTAATAAAAATTGACTCAGACAACACAGAGGCAGGACAATCTCCTTGCTTCTGCCCCGTCCTCTCCTACAACACCTCCAAGATCTACAATTTTTTGTTTCTTTACAAATACCTGACTGTTTCACATTTTAATTGTGGCTCCATCCTCATTACTCCTGGATTCTCTTTTCTTATCATGCCCAAGAAGTCACTGGTTTATATCTATATCTATATCTATATCTATATCTATATCTATATCTATATCTATATCTATGTCTATGTCTATATCTATATATTTTTCCTAGATGAAAAGCAGGAAACTATTTCTGATGAAAATATGCTTTAGGATAGAGGTAACAGAGAAGATTGTGACTTTGCTATCATTTTTACTATTTTCAGTATTTGTAATTTTAATGCAACCAAATTCTATATACTGTCATACTGTTGTCCTTCTTAAAAAAGTTAAGATACTCCCCACCCTACTTTAGATCTTTAGATTAAGGCTCTTTTGTAGGGATGCCACATAACAAGGCATAACATTCACGTAAATTCAAATTCTAATAAAAACCACAAAGAAGTAGCACCTTATACCTCAGAATGGCTAAAATCAAAAAGAAATCACAAGCACTGGCAAGAATATGGAGAAAAAGGAACCCTCTTGCCTTGTTGGTGGGAATGCAAACTGGTGCAGCCATTGTGGAAAACAGTATGGAGATTCTTCAGAAAGTTAAACATAGAAGTGCCATATGACCCAGTAATTTTACTACTGGTTATTTACTCCCCCAATAAAAATCCCCAAAACACTAATATGAGAAGATACTTGCACCTGTATGTTTATTACAGAATTATTTACAATAGCCAAGACATGGAAGCAAACCAAGTGTCCAATAACAGTTTAATGGATAAAGGTGTGCTATATACATACAATGGAATATTATCTGGCCATAAAAAAGAAAGAGATTTTTGCCATTTGCAACAACATGCTTGGACCTACATGGTATTATGAGATATAAAATAAATCAGACAGGAAGGCAAATAGCATATGATTTTTTTTTATATGTGGAATTTAAGAAAAAAAAGAAATAAAAAAAGAGAAAAAAGAGAAACAAAAACCCAGACTCCTAAATACAGAGAAGTGGTGGTTGCCAGAGGGCAGGTGGATGGGGTTATGGGTGAAACAGATAAAGGGGATTGAGAGGTACAAAGGTCTAGTTACAAAATAAGTAAGCCACAGAGATGAAAAGTATAGCATAGGGAATATAGTCAATAAGATAGTGATAACACTGGTGACACTGACTACATTTGTCATGAGCACTGAGTAAATGTATAGAATTGTTGAATCATATACTGTACCCCTTAAACTAACATAATACTATGTTAATTATACTTCAATTTAAAAAAACCATCATAACAAAAATTAAGAAAACAAATTTGAATTCCAGATAAATTAACAAATAACTGGGTATAAGTATGTCTCAAATATTACATAAGATACACTTATGCTAAAGTATCTGAAATGTCAATTTATGTCAGTGCTATATGTTTTTATTTGCCGTATCAGACAACTGTACTTCTACGTATCTCAAAATTGAGTTTCAAGAAGATCTGGGAAGCAGTTTAGTATACCGATTAAGAGTAAAGCTTGTAGGGGTGCAGGGGTGCCTGGGTGGCTCAGTCAGTTGAGTCCAATTCTTGGTTTCCGCTCAGGTCATGATCTCAGGGTTGTGAGGTTGAGCCCCTTGTTGGACTCCACACTCAGCAGGGAGTCTGCTTGGGATTCTCTCTCTCCCTCTCCCTTTGCACCTCCCCTGCTTGTGCGCACTCTCTCCCTCCCACCCCCAAATAAATAAGTAAATCTTTAAAAAAATAAAGTTTCTAGAATCAGACAAAATGGTTTGCATCCCATGTGTATCACAAATTGTGGTAATGACTTTTACAAAAAATCTGATGCTCATCTCCTCGGGATATAATGTACAACTCTACTTCCTCTGTCCAATGTGAACTAGATGTGGTCAGTTAGCTCTGGCTAATGAAATGAGAGTGGAAACCCCTTCCTATTTTCCTTCCTGAGTGATCACCGAGGCATATAGTGAGGTAGAGCCTTCATTAGATTTGGTCCCTGAATACACAGGGTATCTTACAATGGGGGTGTAGCATGGGTGATGAATACATTTTGGGGGGGGCTAAATTAGCAAGATTTCTAAGATAACATAGCTCTTTGTGGGAAAAGGCATCAATTTGAAGTCACAAGATGTATACTTAAATCTTAATAACGTTTTACTTATTTGCTCCATGATGTGTGGCAGATTGCTCCACAGGTCCAAACACCAGAAAAGTAGTGTTGATGATTCTCTATTGACCTAAGATACACTATAGTGAGCATTTACTGTGCGTTCACTGTATGCCAAATAACTCTGTGAGGACTACAACAATCAGTTAAATACAACGACTTCATCATCAACAAAAGCAAAACAAAATCAGAGTAAGGATCCATAGCACCATTATAGATTAACCACACACCAGACACTGTTCTAAGTACTTTACAAACACGAACTCATCTGATTCTCACAACCACCCTTTGGGATAGGTGCTGTCACTATCCCCATCTTATCCATGAGATAGGCACAGGGAAATTAAGTGGCCTACCTCAGTTAACTTAAAAGTTTTGTTATGGAATCAGAGCTATTAAAAGGGATAGCAGATGATGAGAAAAGGTGCATCAGCCAAAATGTAAATCTGCACATCACTTCTTTCATTGGTAAAAGTTCTGAATTTGGGGGGGGGGGCGGGCAGTGTTGGAAGGAGACAGCTGAATTGCAGAGTAGGCTGAGTGATGTACCAATGCCTCTGACCTTCACTGCAGACTCCTTTATCTGTCATTCTTTCTGAAGTTTAAATCCACATTTCTGACATCCTCTTGGACAATATCCTATGGTTAGCCAATTGATAACTCAAAGTTATGACCACAAATAATGCATTTCCTCTGCAGGTTCTGCTTCTAATAACCTCTCCATTTCTAAGAACAGAATCATCATCTAGTCATACAAATTTGAGTCTTTCTGCTCCCCACTTCCAAATGTCCTAGAGTGTGACTTTCTATCCCCTTCCTCAACTTTGGGCCCACCTTTCTACAGCTCATGTCCATGTGCTCTTTCACATTTCTCTTCCTCTTATTTCTACCGCTGCTATCCCAGCATTGCATCTTCTCATCCTGCCTCTCTTTCCAACCTGTCCAAAATTATTTTACCTCCAGTTGCCTGATTTTTCTTCCTAAAGCATAGCTCTACCCTCGTATGCTACTCCAAAGTTTGTAATGGCTCACCAGGCACAACTAACTCCACACAAGTTCTCCAGCCTGGCCATCAATGCTGCTGGTATTTGGTGGACACACTTAATTCTCCATATCACATTTCTAAAGAAGGAATCTCACTTCTAGTCCCTTTTTCAGGAGAGAGCAGCATCAGAGAGAATGTTCATTTCTGCCAAGCCCGGAAGACTGGGATAAAGATCACTGTGTGGATGTGAGGCACATCCTGGCTGACTTCTTTGGTAGTAGTTTGTGATGAGATGCCCCTAGTTTCCTCTCTTCCACTAACTACCCTTGAGTCTAGAGGCTTGTAGTTATCTAGATACTCTTGGGGACCAAATGGGCAAAGTCTACAAAGTCTGACTTAGCTCTTGTCCCACACTACATCCCCTCATGCCAGCCTCATTGGCACTTCTGCTGGTGTCTAATCTGTCTGGTTTTTATTTCTTTATGTCAAAACATTAAGAATCCATAGGTGAAGGAAGACGGATGATGTTCCCCAAACCCCCAGAAAATCCCTTTGTAATTTGGCATCACAGTAGTCTCATGAATCTCTTAACTGATTCTTTTGAAACATCAACCTGAAGGTTCTTGCCCAAGTTCACTACTGGTTGTCCCCTAAGTGCATGAAGCAATCCCATGCCCTTACATCATCACGCACTCTAGCTTTTCACACAGAATCCATTTCCCACCATTTTGGGGGTTGGGGGGAGGCTGAAAAATTGTATACTTCAGAGCCTTTCTGATCTTACCTCTTTCAAGCATAAAAATAGTTTCTCATCTTCATAAATTCTTAGCTCAATCTTATTCCCTTCCACTCTCTCCTTTTCCCTCTCTACTTAGGTTTGTTCACCTTGCACTATTTTATTTATACACTTGCCTTACCTGTGAGCTGTAACTTACTCAAGGTATCTGTTATCAGATAGCTCATACTCACTAATACATTAATCTCTATATCCTTAAAAACTTTGATTAAATATATGATTACTTTTAAACAAGTAAGTGACCAAAGCCCTATTAACAATAAAACTTTTTCATTTACTAATTCTAGGATTTATAGGACTTTATTTTTGCAAACACCCTTATCTTTTTCTTGTGCTGCTCATATTTCTGTGCACTTAAAATTCAAAAAAGCTGGACTCTACTCTGATTTTTAGGCATGAGGTGTCTTTAGATAGTTCCTTGAAAGTATTTGCAAGCTTTATTTCCTAATAACCCTCAGTCTTATTGCTGCAAACACTCCCTGTCTCCCACATTTACAAACAGAATGTTTATGACAATTACACCTTTCTATTCCTCCTCCATGCATGTATGCATGTGCTTTATCTGTTTCTTCATATCTCCAACAAATAGTTTAAACTCTGCACTATCTCAGCATCTGCTTTTCCTCTTCAACATTTTTACATAAAATTCTATTCCTTCCTTTTATTTGGCCCCACGAAGAGAGAGCCTTACTCTACTTTTTTTAAATGGGGTATATCAAAGATACACATTTATCTCTACCTGCTCCTCAATGGCATCAATCCATAAGGCTAAAAATAATGGGAGAGAGGACAATGGCAGATGAAACACATTAATTAAAAAAAATAATTAGGAGCTGGAAAGCATATGGGAACTTAGCAAACTGGGAGACTTAAACTGTGGACCAAGTCAAAAAGGAGTGGATGGTCCTCAAGAACCAAGCCAATTTATATACAGAAGAAAATGCAATCATAGTGTAAGACATCTATGAACAACACTTGCACAATCATATGCACAATATGGAATACTGATCAAAAGCATGCTGTAACTGTGTTAGAAAATGGGCCCATGAAGTAATGGCAAAGAGTTAAATCTTTATCTTCTGTACTTGTCCATCAGAAAAGGATCACTACATTTGAATAATCGAAACACAAAGTGTAACAGTTAAATTAGAAATATGAGACTAGAATAAAAGAAAAATTGCTGAAAAGTTGAAAATGGTTGACTCAAGAGAACAGGAATCACTGATGGAAAATGGTAGATCGTATGATTGCTGTGTTAGCTCTTCTAAAACTAACTGATTTCTTGAACTCAATACATGTGTTACTTTTCCTCTAAAATGACATCACTTAACTCAAGTGTAACAGGATATAATTTTAATATTTCTGAAATCATGAGTCTTTTGACAAGTAAAGCTTTGTTTAAAAAGTATTAGATCAAGGGTCCCATTTAGGAGATTATTTCTTGTGTAAAATATTGACCGTTTCATGATGACTTCAGTTGTTAAGTAATGTTCAAAGCAACCTCACCCCGTGATGGCGACCATGCCACCTGTAAGCCCCTTTGCAAAGCCACAGTCTGGGAGTGGGTGGGAGCAGACCTTCCCAGCTTGATTCTCCCACAGTCACTTTTAAGCTGCCATCTAAGGGCCGGCACGTGAAACTCTGATTCCAGAGCCTAGCCATACTTGTGGAAGCTTGGCATATGCTTTTCCATCTCTTGGAAAAGCCCTTCCTCACTACGTAGAAAACTCTTAAATGGCTTTAAAAATCCAGAGTAAAGGCTCCTTCTTCTGTAAAGTTTTCTTTCCCCAGTAATTAATGGTGCGCTTTCCCCCGTTTGCTTGATTATTCATCACATCATGCACAGCCGATTGCCTCTCTATGTGCCTTTCCCTCTTACTAGACTTTGAGGTATTTGAGAGAAGAACTGCATTTTTTTTTAAATTCACAGTGCCAAAAAAAAAAAAATCATCAAACTAACTGGATTCAGGAAATTAGATGGCTCTTATTAAATACCTGAAATTTTCATTAATTTTCCAGGAAAGCACCCATAGCCCGCCATCCACTTATATCTGAAAGTCCAACCAATATGAAGATGTTGTGCTAAGATAACATTTTTTAGTTCTTAACATGACACAAGAGGCATGCTACACAAATATGCCTACAGAGCTAAAATGTTCAAAGTATGCACTCTTGTATTCATGAATCTCACAGCATGTCCCAGAAAGTCTCCTAGCTTTCTTATGACAAGCATCTAAATTGGAAAAAGAAGGGTCAGGGTGATGGAAATAAGCAAGGAAAAACTGCTGGTGGGAACTGTAAATATTCCAATGTCAATGCTAAAATTCTTGAAACTCTACATTGATATTTGGCAGACCTCTGATAATTCTTAATCAAATCTCATGAATGCTAGAGTCTGTAGTGGAAGATGACAAATTTATCTAGAATTGGCAGAAGGACATGTCTCTTGATGAGCCTCATTCTGCCCTTCCAAACCGAGTTCCTTTCTCTTGGTTCCTGGGATCTCAGTGATACCACAGGCCCTCCTGAAGAGCCCCATTGCTTATTCTGAGCTACTCCAACCTAGCCTGATCCACAAGACTTCTTCAAATCAGGTAAAAAATATGCTTGGTTGTATCTTGGTACCAGGGACAATTATATCATTATTGAATTAAAGAGCAGCAGCCTTAAGTTCCTTTGTAGATCTTTTTTATCCTGTAAAACTTGAAAGCCTGGCTACAGGAAGCAAAACAATCAGAGACAGCATGAAGAAATCTGAGAGCAGAGAACTAGCGGATTCTCCCATCAGAAAATCAAGATTAATCAGCACATACACAATGTTTCAGAAATGTAGACATCATTATAAACATTTTTTTAACAGCTTGAGTGAATGTGTATAAGCAAAACTTGTACAATGAAGTAAGCCCTTTGACATCATAACAATACATTCCTTCAAAATATCAACATTCTGCTTTTACTGACATGCATTAACATGGGAAACTTGGATGCACTGAACTGGGATATTATATATTTCAGGGTAGGGTGGAGTTACTTTGTACAAAGTATCCTACAAGGTAGAGCTATAAACCGTGTAAGAAATCCAGAATGGTAATTTGGATGGCCCAAATCACCAACTAACTTTTCAATCCTGTGTTTTTCACTGTGTAGATAATATATTTATACAAAGTAAAGGGATGAAATGAACAACGATCCTGCTAATCTGTACTCGCAGAACCACCTGCACCAATCAGTCCAGACATGCTGGGTGGCATGGGAGGAACTGGTACCAGAACACAAAGGACCTGGGTTTAAATTCTTTGAGCCTCTCAGTTTACTTAGCTACAGAAATAGGGCAAACACATAGAGCCATTATATTGAGTGATTAGAAAAGATCACCTAGCACAGGCTTAATAAACACTGACGATTACTCCAAAATAAACCACAGCACCTTCATTGTATTTATTTTACCCACATACACGTGATCTCAAACATGAAACTCCACGTTCTTTGATGTTTTGCTGTGCTATCTTATATACAATGTGGAGACTGGGTGAATTTTTTACAAACTCCTTTCTCTTATTCTTTCAGGTTCTTTTACATAAATATTTTTTTAATGAATTCTGTGCCCCCCGCCCCGCCAGCCTTTCCTTATGGATTGCACCCCCGACCTAATTACATAAGTACCTGATGGGCTGGAACGCTTCCAAAAGGGCCTCTTAGGGAAAACAATCTGAAGGGTTTTCTTCCCCTTCTTTTGTAATTACATAATTACTCAGCTGACTAATATGAGTCACCGTGTGCCATTCTAATCTCCCAGGCACAAAATAGTTTTATTATTTTCCTTGGAACTACCTAATTACCCAATGGATAGCAATAACTCCCAGGATCTTTTCAGTAAGTAATCTGTGAAGCTCAAGGCTGAAATTCCTCCAGAAGTCTTTGAAAATGGAGGAGAACTTAGAATAATATTATCACGCATTGCATGAGACACTGAAGTTTTTGGTGACAACGGTGGTCCAATGACATGCCACAAATAAATCTGGAGAAAAATCTGGGCACAGGATAAGTTAATGAGGCAGATTCTCCCTGCTGGGTCTTAGAAAAGCAGCACTCATGAGCCAGAACAACAGTGGCTGAGTGTACATCTCATTAGTTAAGAAATTAGCAAGCATTCCCAATATACGTGTATTTATTTATACATTATACACATCTGCTATAGTGGACCCATATATTAACTGTTAGCAAAACTTGATTATTATCTTGATAAAACCTCAGTGCCCAGAGAAATGATACTTTTGCATATCTGAATGTAAGCCTAGCATATACTGTTTTGGAGAATGCTGCCTTCTGGAATACCAAAGTCTCCACTATGTTCTAGAATTGCTCTACAATTAAGCTGTAGTTGTTCAGTCTCTATTAACTTAGGGAATAGATTAGGACACTGCCTCTATTGATTCTTTCCTCCCTTTTAAAAAGGAATATGGAGGAAAGTCACCCAAGCCCCAGGATACCTTCCAGGGGATGCTCAGAACCAACAGACACAGTAGTCTTCTCTCCCTGCCTCTCCTGACCCTTTGCTTCCCCTAATTTCTCGTCTGGCTCCCGGAATGGTGGATTTATAGAAGCCTCTTTCTGGTCTACAGTCTACAGGGCTGAGCAGACTACACGATTTACAAAGCCAACATGTTGGCCCATGCCCTGGATAGGATAGATTTCTAATAAAAAGAAATGCCTATTTATCCAAGCTATTGACCAGCTCCATCTAATTGATATTAAATCGGATCATGCCACTTTCCAATGTATAACAAAATGCTAAGTCATGTTCATAATTCAACTGTATTTAAAACTGTCCCTTATAGCTCCAGTTCATTAAAACATTTTAAGAAAAAAGCCACATTATCTATTTAGAGTAATATTGAACCTTAAGAACTGAAGCTTCACTAAGTGCAGTTGAGCCAAGTAATATGCTTGTCATTTACTCAAGTAATTATTGATTCGAGTCCACAACAGTAAATTTTATTTTCCAAATATTCATAGCACACATTTTATAAAAGTTTCATAAATGTTAGGAAACAAATAAGTAAATCCGCAAAAACCCTCAGTCAAGTCTGATCGTTCTGGTTCTTTGGTACATACACCAAAGCAGGCACCGTACAAGGAGCAACACCAAGGTTGTTTTGATAATTAACCGCAAACAGCCCCAAACAATGAACACACAGAAAGAATACCCTGCCCCACAGGGAGGTGGCTCTGGCTTTGAATGCCTGGAAGGGAGCCAACAGGCTGTCCATTCCCTTAACTCTCTCAGAAAATGATAGTTACACCTCATCTACTCCCCTGGAAGGACCTCCTGATTGACATCCCCATCCCCCATCTTGGACCGCCTCATCTTTCTTGATTTTGTGAATCTGGGCAGAGAAGTACTGGAACATTAAGGCAGGAAGCTCAGGGACACATTTGTAAATGACAAGATCTCACTCTGTCTTTCCAGCTTAGAAGTTTAAGACTCGCCCTTCACCATCAAACAGTGAGGAAAGTTGCTTTTGCAGGGATGCACCCGACCTGCACTTACCCAAGCTTTTAGACTACTGATTTCTTAGAAACACCTGGCATCTTTCCTCTTCTCAGACCTCTTGGTATCACCAAATTAGACCATACAGATTTGGGAACTTTGTCTTTCAGAGGTCACTGGCTGTAGTCCAGTCTTCCAATTAGAACAGTAATGTTCTGACTCCCCATCAAGCTACAGACTGCTGGAGGCAAATGGGGCATTCACTGAAAATAACGGAGACCAAGAGTGATAGGACTGCTGTCTAGGGACAAGAATCATTTGAAGATTCCAGGACTGGCCTTTACAGTTGGTTGACTATTGCTTCCTGCAGATACCACTGTTACTAGAAAGAAGTTTAAAAGCTGTGGACTATTTCAGGAACATTAGAAAGACACGGAGTTCAATTTACTGTTCGTTTAATCTACAAAAAGCTGAGTACCTACTATTTTCTGGACACTATTTACAAGCAACTGGAGACACAGTCCATTCACTTCCCCATTTGAGTATTCATTACAAGCCAGGGACATGCTGGTCACGCAGGCCACCATGTGTCCTAGCACAGGGAACCTCGATGCATCAGTTTGAGTCTCTGATTACTAGAGTACGGCCTGATAAGGAAGCACTCAAGGATTATCTGGAACTTGAGAATCTACAAAAATAGCCTACCTGCCTCCATTCCACCCTTCCATCTTTTAGTCTACTATGTATTAATGAAGGGTAGAGTGCTGGACACTGCGGATACTATGGTGCACAGACCTAGGTATGGTTCCTGCCTTCTATTTACAAAACTTGACACAAGTCCAATTTCTCAAGTTTTGCTGTATTTCAGAAGAAGATATTAATGTGAGAATTACACCAACTTCTAAAATTTCAACTGTCATTCATCCTTGGTATACCTTCTTCTCCCTAACTTTATTGAGGTAGGATGGACAAAATTTGCAAATATTTAGGTTGTACACAATGTGATTTTTAAAAGATGTATAACCTAATGATTTAATACATGTAGACATTGTAAAATGATTACCATCAACAAGCTGCTTCATCACTTCACATAGTTACCATTTGTGTGTGTGTGTGTGTGTGTGTGTGTGTGGTGCCAAGTCTCAAGACCTACTTTTTAGAAAATTCAAATATACAACATAGCATTCACTATAGTCACCATGCTGTATATTAGACCCCCGGAACTTACATAGCTTATAACCGGAAGTCCAGACCCTTTGACCAACATCTCCCTGTTTCTTCCACACCCCATCCGCTGGCAACTTCTGTTCTGTCATGGTTCTTAGAGCTCAATGTTTTTAAATGTCACTTATGAGTGAGAATGTAAGTCCTTGAGTGTATAGGGAAGGCTGTGAGGCATTAAATAGAAATTTGGTCAAAGAAGAGGGAAGAATCTCTTAAGGATTAACTGAAAAGATTTTATTATTTGAATTTCTTCCCTGAACTTGTTTATCTTTTGTTCATCTTTTCATGTGCTTGGAAAAACTGCAATGGATTGAAACTCTAATTTAAAAAAAAAAAAAAAAAAGGACAAAGCAAGCAAGAGGAGCGAGCCTGAGAGGCCTGCTGAGCATCAGCTCCTTGGTGGGGAGGGCTTGCGCACCACGTCCTCACACACACATGGTTTCCATTAAAACCACTGAAAAGTACTCCTGAGTAGCATCAACCACACGTTTCCTCAATGAGACACAAAATAAAGTGCCATTAATTCTCACCAATATTCATGAAATGATTGTCTTTTATTGCACATGTCTAACCTCCGGCCATGGTCTCGAGATTCCCCATACTTTTCTGACCCATGGGCGAACCTCTGTGCATCTTAGGGAGCATATCGAATGGTTATAAAATGGTCAAGGCTGCCTTTAGTTACAAGGTTTAATAGGCTATTCAGATGGGAATCATACTGATGTAATTATAATTTTTTTTTTTTTGTAAAAAGAAAAGGTCTGTAATGCTTACTTTTCCTTCCCTCTCCCTGAATTCCCAATTAGGAATAAGCTTTCTTTCTGGAGAAAGAATCTTTGAATCTATTAATACATCACTCCAAATTTCTTTTTCTTGGTTTTTTTTTTAATTTTTAATTTTTTTTTATTTTGATTCACTTCCAAGTCCTGTTGAAAGTGTTTCTTTTTAAATGTAATTTAAAGAAAACACATTACATTTTACATCTACTCTGACCATTCTCAGATTACAAGCCTCTGAAGTGTGCTTGGCCTGTTGCCGGGTGTATTTATTACCATTAATAAATGAGTCGCTGGTGTAAGAATGCAAATTTTATGTGGCCCATGTATAAATGAGCCTGTTACGAATGACCAGATACACATTTTATGTGACTGCTAAATAATTATGTCATAGAAATACAGCTTGTGAATTCAACATTAAAGAAAGAAATGGATTAAAATAATGTTTGCGTATTTGTCACAACAGGGTTTTGGTGAGTTAAGGACATAAAAAAAAAGGACAAAAGAAAACGTTCAGGCTCTGGGAAGAGAATGTGGAAGCTGAAGCGAACCGCGGGGGCCTCTGAAGTCCGCTCTTCCACCTTCACTCATCCTACAATGCAGGCGTATCCGAACCATGACGCTGCTCTCTCTTGGGTTTTGAACACTGTCCTCTGAAGACAGGTATCAGAGGAGTGACATCCAAAGCTGTGCCTCTCCACAGCCACAACACTTCAAGTCAGGACTGAGAAAAAGGGATCAGATAATGGGGACATGGTAATGAAGGAGACAGTTATGATCCTGGAGCTCATATTCTAGGGGCTGATGGACATTCAGATAACCAATCACACAGCATATTACAGAGTCGGGAAAGGGTTAGATGGCATCTGCCAAGTGGCACAAACCAGAGTTCTCCAAAGTGTCATTTCCATATCACGCTGTCCCATCCTATAAGTAGTCTGGATGTTGACTTAATGTCATTTCTCTAGTGTACGCACTGAGCAGCAGCTCAGTATGGAAGGGCTAGATCGACCACCCACACAGTGAGGCAAGGGCAGACAGTAAGTCATTCTGCAAACCAAAGACTGTAGAGCAAAAACTACTGGGTGTTAAAACACAGATACCATTCTAGAACATTTGTATGAGGCAGGAGTTACTTAATTTTGGTCTGGACACAATCTGGGAACTTAATCTACATTCCGATGCCTTCATTAAACATCGTACAATCCCCTGTCTTTGTTAGTAGGTCTGTTGGTCCATGAGGATGGTCTATGAGAGCCATGCAATGTTTTTAAATTATTAGAAAGCACTGGCAAAGCCTCAATGTGAAAGTCTGCATAACCAGCCACATTATCTAGTTGGGTTTTTTGTTCTGTTTTGTTTTTGAAGAATGGATAACTCCAGCAATATTTCCATTATTAGCATCAATCAACAGGATCACAGTGGGGCTTAGCTTCCCTCTGAAATGGTAATGTGCCTTCCACTCCAGGACAATTTTTTTTTATTGCTGACGTTATTACACTAGGTGTGGGGGAGGCTGGCAAGGTGGGCTTCAGTCACTGACTTTATATGCCCTGCATTTGGGGGCAGCTGCTTTGTAAATTTCAATCTTTAATTGCACAATCAATTCAACAATCTAGGCTTTTCACGATTTTGCTTTACTCTGTTCCTTAAATGCTGTATTTTCACCTGCACTTAACACCTTTATTCATGAATTCTTGCATTTCTGAAGCAATTCTAACTCCACTCTCAACTACTTACACATTTATTTGTTCAGTAGACATTTGCCTATTAGTTCATACTAACTGGGGGCTGGGGCTGGCCAAAGAGATATATAAGACACAATCTCTAACCTAAAGAACTCCGCAATCTAAAAGAGGACATTAGAGTGGAGGAGAATAGCAGGGATTTAAAAAAAAAAAAAAAAAAATCCTTAGCCAGAGAGCCATGTGTCAGACCATAAATTCTGATTTTCTACATTTTGTAGGAGGACAAGGTCAAGACCTTTAATTTTGTCATATGTCCTCCCTCTCAACTAAGTTCTCTGTCTTTACCACCCTCGCCACCCTCCTCACTGCCTTTAAGGATATCAAGCATGTTATTTTGGCTGGAGGGGGTGGGGGCAGAGAAGAGAATATGTATTTGAGAGCCAAATCCATGGACCTTGTTCTGGAAACTTTTCAAATGCAACCTCTTAATAATGGTGTCAAAAGATTTTACTATTTAAATGCTCAATGGCAATCTTGGAAAAAACTTACAGAGCGAATATACCAAAATGTAGAAAAATTAACCTAGCATAGAATGTTCGATAAAATTTCATTTTATAGGTAGGGAATTTAGCCCTGGGAAAGTGACATCTTTCAGGCCTCAGCAACAATTAATATTAGCCAGAAAGCAATCTCAAATTTGAATATCCCCAGATCTTTTTTGTTATTAAACACTGAACAATACAAACCAACCAATAATATCATTGCCCACCACCTCATCTTTTTTTTTTTTTTTACTTCCAAGGAGCAAGCAACATTCATATTAAAATTTTAATTATCCAATAAATTCAACGATACTTACTGATTTCTTATCCTATGCAGGTACTGTTCTGGGTGCTGATGATACAGCATGAACCAAAAAGCTAAAACTTCCTGCCCTCAAGGAGCTCACATCCCAGTGCATGGGCAGTCTTTGAAGCCAATCCAGGCTTATAGGACATTACATGGATTTTAGACCCACAGCCCGTTTAACTTCTAAGACTGCTGTAACCATCTACGGAGACAATGGCCAGGAAAAATGCTTTGTAACATCAAAGGACTCTCCAAATTTCATTGCAAATTCAAACACGATGACCCATTCAGCTCATATGGCCAGTCATGATGTAAAAGAAACCACAGTAATGGATTCCATCCTATGAACCACAAAGTATTTCCACTGGTTTCACCATAACCCAAATCTGATGCAAGTCTCTTAAAAGAATGGTAACTCCACTGACCATACTAAAAAGGCCAGGCAGAGAACCGAATATCCTGTCTCAATTCTATCACCACAGAAACATCCAAGCTGAATAATTTGCTCCCCAAAAAACTCCTTTTTTTTTTCCCTCTTCAATTTGTCTCAGACTTTTTTTTTCACTGTCTCCACATTTCAGACGAAAAAATAAAAATGTGCACGCCACCCATATTACCTTAAATGCCCCTGGCCTGGCCAGCAGGGCTCACCTCCAGGACAGCAGGAGAATATCACCATTAAGTAGACTTTCTCCAGTTAACATCTCTTTCTCATTTCTAAGCTGAGTAAAACCAGTCTGTGAGCGGTTGCTTCCCCATTTTTTATCCTAATCTGCAAAACTGTTTTCTCCTCCATCCAGCTAAAAATGGTGTATAATCACGCTGCCCAGCAGTCACATCTACCTTTCTGCAAAAAGTCAGCAGTGATGCTCCTTTCCTCACTTCTCGCCAAGGACATCCCAACATCCATACTTAACACTTCTTCAGATTGGGAAATTTATAAATAGAGGGAAGACTCTAAAAGCCAAAGGCATAGATAGCACCCAAGTTCTACCTTCAAATGAACCATCCATAATGAAGGAAGCAAAGAAAACAGCTCATTAACCTCTCTAGGTGCTAACTTTCACCCCTAAATGTTTTCTTAGCTTTCCATAGCTCTCTGTAATGCATAAACTAATTATACCAATGTAATTCACCACATGCTTAGTTATTGAACATCAATGTCCACCTAGAACGTGAGCTCCAAATCCTGTCTGACTCCGCGCTACTGTGTCTCCATCACCCGGTCGAATTCTGGCCACAGTGGAGGCACTTAGTATTCATTGAACTAAAACATTAATAGATTAGGGAACATACCATTTGAACTACAGACTCCCTCTGACCTGACTTTCACAGAACCACCTAGTTTTCATCAACAGAATAGAAAGGCTTTACTAACCTGCCACACCACTGTCTTAATTCCTAGCCCACTTGCCTTGGAGGTCTGGTCTCGACTTCCACCACCTCCCACTGCTGCAGCGGAACTCCACACTCTTAGTTCCCCCTCCCCGCCCCCCCCCTCACCCTGCTTTGTCTCATGCATGCCTTTAATCAATTGCAGAGTGCACAGAATAGGATATGGGCTCTCACATCAGTGCAGCTTTATTTTGATGTATTTTTGTCAAGCCTGTACAGACAAGTGGAAAGAGGACTGAAACAGAGGCTGGTAAAATACTGTCAGAAATGAGGTCAACAAATAACTTCAGCATTTACCTGCCTGTTAGTTCGAAACCTTTTAAAAAAGCAAAGTAGCTGCTCCTTTGTCTATATGTCAAAGGCTGAACCTGAATTAGGGGGGAAAAAGGCAAAGCAAATCCCTTATAGAATATTTTTCATCCTATGGTCTCAGAGATTAGATTTCTTTCTATTTTTACTTAAAACAACAGAGGTTTGTGCCTCCTTGTCTTTCCAAATCATACCCAAAGGTTGGCAATAAGGCTCCAGTTGGTAGTTAATAAATCTCAGATAATGTATCGATCACTCTTCATGCTTTTTTCTATTGTTCTTAAAACATAAGAACTGTCTCATTATGTTAAGAAAAAAAGGACAAGTTTCCACACTTAAATGCCAACCAAGGAAAGAAATCCCTGGGAAGCTAATAATGAAACAAAGGTGGTTTTCTTCAGCAGAACTGTGTGTGCTAAATTGCACTTTTATGTGATTTTTAGGGCAATTTGCCACTTTCTTGGCACCACTTCATCACTTTCCTTCAGCAACGAAAAGAAAAAGAAGGACCACAATGACCTATATATTACAGCTCTAACAATGCATGGGGGTCGGGCTCTCCAAGCTTAGGAGTCGGATTTAATAATGGGTATTTCATTTTCTTATCTGAAGAAACTTGAGGGTACATTTTCATTCCTCCAAGAATTTCACAGTTCCTCCCAGTGTCTTCATCCAAGAATTTCCATCTTTAAATGCTGTGAACAGCACTGTTGTCATCTGTATCCATTATCCATGTTCCACGCTACTTCATGTTTTAGGTAGATGCCTTGCCTTCCCCGGAGGTTCAACTCCCAGGGCATCTGTCAAATCCCCGCATCACCAAAACGGAGAAACTGAGGGCCAGAGATTTAACATGACCTGCCTTCACATATGTGGACCACCAGAGCTAAGGGATTAAATGGCTGCTAAGGTAGGTTATGTGGTGTCCAGTGAGGATGACAGTTAATAAGTGGGAAGAAACTGCAGAGGGGGGAACCGATTTGAGCCTCGTATTTCCCATGTCTAAATGTGGGAAATAAGTCACTGGGTTGCTCCTTGCCATTCCTAGGGGTTTAAAAATAAAAATCCAACCACCCCCCAGAATGTTATTCTTTCTCTCTCATTTGACTTGCTTTTCCAGTTGAGTACTACCCTTTCCTGTCTTCTATCCAATTTCATATCTTTCCAGGAAGACTTCCCAAGCCCTCTAAGTTACATCCTCAGGCACTACAGAAGGCATTGTACTTCTCCATCATCATTTTCATTACAAAGGTAATTAAATAATGTGTGGGGAAGGTGCTACGTCTGTCAGGTCTCTCTGCTTTGCCGGAGCAGAAGTTCCATGAGTCTTTGTCTCCACTGATTCCCACCCCGTCACCTAGACCACAGTGGGTGCAAGGAGATGGTGTCTCGTAAGACCTTGCTAAATGAACACCGCAGTACATTCTCCATAAGTGAAAGTCTATGTTCATGCTTCTTCCCGGCCCTTCTGGTAGTTGAGCCAAGTGACACATACTTAGCTATTTTCACCTCTCTTAGGTCAATCCATTCTTCTCTTTAAAAATGACTTAGTTCGTGGTTTCTGTGGAGTGACAGCAGCTTCCTTGTGTCTGACGTCTTATCTCTCATTTCAGTGTGAACAAAACAATCGAGGAAAAGTCACTTCTGTGTTTAGCTCCTTTGGCAAAACAAACCTCCCTCCTCCCCCCCCCCCCCCCCCCCCCCCCCCCCCCAGCATTTGCCCCGAGTTTGACTTCACCAGAGTCTACGTTAAGAAGAGCAGCTAAACCTTCTTTGAAACTTTATTCACCATGGAGAACAGAAAAAAAAAAAGTAAAGAAGAGAAGAAAAAAAAAAGAAAGAAAAAGAAAAAGAAAAAAAAAAAAAGAAATTCCTTTAAAACGCTCTTTAATCTAGCTGGAATGCCAGAGATTGCTTCCAGATGTGCACGATACAAAAGTCAATCAAAGCTATTTATACTGACACTCTACAGTCCAAACAATCCGAAGCCAAATGCCATGTCTCCGCTTCAACGAAGCTATAAATGTCAGTTTTGTTGAATTTGGAGAGGTGTTGAAGAGTTCATGCAAGTTTGAGTTCTTGACTCTTTTAAAGCCAGCGGTAATCTTAAAAGGGGGGAAATAAAACCACAACACGCACATACACTTTTGTAAATTCCCGTCCTTGTAGCGCCTACCTGACACCTCTCATATATGACCTAAAAAGTACCAGAGGTTAGAAGACAATACTTAGTTTATAAGACAGAAGAATGTAGCTCTTGGACAAGACACCAAAGAATCTGGCCAGATCCCCGTACCCCACCCTGAACACAAACAAGCACACTGGGGAGTCAGCTGCGTGGCCTGTAGTGATACCTTTTGACATCGTAGCAAATCCTACAGCTCTCCAAAGTGGCCCCGCCCACAAAGGCATTCATATGGTTGGCACCATACTCGGGGACTGGTGGTGAACACAAAGTCAGAAGTCCAGATGGCTAGCTGGGGACTTAGGTCACTTGGAGACATTTGCTCTCTCTCTCTCTCTCTCTCTCTCTCTCTCTCTCTCTCTCTCCACTGAGATGTCACCTCCAGGCCTGTGTTTCTACCTTATTTAGCATCACATTCCCAGTGCCTGGCACATAGTAGGCCCCCAATAAATAATGTTGAAGGATTTCCTATTTAAAAGAAAAGATGAACTGTGCACCTACCTTTTTTCAGGGACATGTTTAATAATGGTGAATTCAGATATTGACACAGTACAATAAAGCCAGCTTGAGCTGGGGGCCCAAAACCGCGCAGTGGCAGATCCCACCTGGTAGACAAGCGGTGGGAGTTTGTATGTGCCCCCCAACACCACTGAGCCTCAGCCCTCCATGCGGCAGAGACAGCTCAAGGCACCTAGCCCAGGCAGCTGCCACCAGGAGGCTGTCCTGGTTTCTCAGTAGGCTTTGGTATTCATGCCTTTCCTTTGGCCCCTGTGGTTAGGATTTCACGTGTTTGAAAAACAAATGGGGCCAGAAACAACTCAAATTTGGAACTGTACATAATAACGAGTTCAAAGCAAACATTAGTCAATTTCATCCCCAGATTGGCATGGCACTGGCGCTACATGAAATCTCTAGTATCTGCCAGCAGTAATTTCATACGGTCGCGCCTACTACCGAGGGTCATGTGGAGGACCATGCCGCCGTCCACAGCCCTCCCTGTAGAAGCACCCTTGCTAGGTGTGTTCACTCACAGGTCCTGGGTCTAGACAAACTGGCCTCCAAGGCACATCCAGCCCCTTCCCTGCTTTTGTCAAGAAGCTACCCCCTTTCATGTACACACTGTCTGCACCTATCGTCACGTTACAAAGGTGGAGCTGAGAGGTTCCAACACAGACTACAGGGCCCACGAAGCTAGAACTGAATGATGTCTCTGTCTCGCCCTTTACAGAAAAAAATCTGCTGGCCCTACTTGCAAACCGAAGCTCTTGAGTTAGATCATTTTCCTGAGCCTTAAATGCTGGCTTTAATCTTCCTTTAACTCAAGGCCCTTAATTATAGTTTTTTTTATATGTAAGATAGAAGTAACAGCTAGCTGGAAAGGGTGAGAAAAATCAGAAAAAAAAAAAAAGAAAGAAACATTAAGGCAACTTAGCACAGTGCGCCTGGTACACGGTAAGAGCTACAGAAGTTGAAGCAGCTCCACTGTGGTCACCCATCATGATTTCCTTACTTAGAGGCAGCATAGGACACACGAAATGATAAGCAACTGAGGATTTGCATAATGGGACAATTCAAACCAGTGGCGGCCATAGCAATCAGGAGAGCAGTCTACCTCACACAGCCCCCGAGCCCCAGCCACAGCGGTCATATGGGGAGGACAGGTCGGCATCTCCAGGGGACCCCGTTTTCAAAAGACACTGGCGATCAAAATACATATGCTTATGCATAATCTCCCATTTTTAAATGCTGGCGACTTACTTCGAGTGTTTGCCATCTGCCTGTGAGCCAACAACGACGTACGGAGTCTTGTTTTTGTTTTATGACTTTAGTTTGCCTGGGGAAAGCCGAGTGGAAGAAGGAAAGGGAAGGACTTCTTTCTACCTGACATGGAAGATGGCAGATATGCGTGTTGGAGTTGAGGTAGAATGTCTTCCTTCAGCCATTCAGACAAAACAAAACACTGAAACTTCCTGGGTGAGGCTTTGCTATTTGCACATCTGATTTTGTGACATTAAACAAAAACTTGCAGCCATCTTCCTCAGCCTCAAGAAACCACTGTCCATACACTTTTTCATCCACCCACAACCATCCAAGCATTTGTTTTGTTACTAAGTGAAACACTGTACTTTTAAGCCATGCTGCACAATATCCTCCAAACCGCCAGGTTCTGGTCCTCCGGCCATGCACCTGAGATGCGAGAGAGAGTCAAGCATCCATCCTTTGTCCCCACTGAGAACAAGTGAGCAGAGGCTCAAAAACACCCTCAGGGCAACCCAAGTTCTTCCAGAGTCCTGCATCTCTCACCTTAGCACAACTTGGTGATCTGAACCATCAGTAACCTGGAGACACAGATTTCACCAGTATTTAAAGGGTCTGCTCTTGACTTTCTTGGAAGGTGAGGTCTGGGAGAACATCCCTACACTTTTCTTGAATCTAAGCTTTTCAATAACATGAAATAGAAGACTTAAGCTGACAAATATTTATTGTGGCCTTTTGTATTAAGCCACATGAGATAAGCTGAGATTTGTTTTCCAGAACCTTCTTCTCTGCATGGGTTCAAGTTACAGTTGGTCAGGAGTAAGTGCCTGAGAGCTGGAAGGCAGAAATGAAGCCGGGGATGTTACTTGCTGAAGGCAAGTGTTTAGCTGCAGCCCTGGCTCATCCTTGCTCCCCTCCAGGGCCGCCTCTAGCTCTTCTGGACTATTCAGCTGAGGGACTGGCAGAGTTCCAAGGCTTCTCACTGATGCTTGGTAGTGCATCCACAGACTAGTAGCTACAGAGAGACCCTTCCCTGAGCCCTCCTATGCACTTCCTTTGATGGTCCCGGTTTGAAAACTGGACCTGCTTTTGTGTCAGTGACTTCCCTGATTGACCACCTTTCACCCCTTCAGACATTTGCTTTCCAGCTCCTCCTACCATGAAAATCTAGTTCCCACGATAAATCACTTATCATAGACTCACTGTGGGCTCTGCTTTCGTGACTTAACCCTGTTGAACATAGCTGCCATTTACAACAGCCTGTGTTGCCCCCCCCCCATGCCTGTGAACTCTGAGGGGACCAGCATTCCTTCACCCCTTAAGGCTCCAGAGCCTCCTAATAGTATCTGCTTAATAAATATTGACAAAAGAGAAGCATTAATTGATCTGTTATCACCAAATTCTCCCACTGTTTTGAAAACACTAAGACAAATTTTATTAATAGCAAAACCCAAGTAAACGCTTGGCAACCAAAAAACATTCACTAAGTGAGTACAAGAGGGGCGTGTGGGTGGCTCAGTCAGCTAAGGGTCCGACTCCTGATTTTGGATCAGATCATGATCTTTCGGTTGTGAGATTGAACCTAATGTCAGGCTCCACACTGAGCATGGAGTCTGCTTAAGATTCTCTCCTTTTCCCTCTGCCCTTCCCCTTCCCCTCGCCGATGCATGCACACTCTCTAATAAATAAATAAATAAGAAAAATAATAATTGACTAAATGAGTATAAGGAATGATAAGCTGGTGTGTGATGAGAGACTTTTCAATTCAACTTAACAGGTTTCACTGAGTACTTGTGGGTTACAAAATACAATATCCATTGCATGAGGTAATATATTCTTTTATGATTGGTAACTGAGTTATTTTCTAGCATCATAAAAAACAAACCCAACCACAACGTAGCCTTGAATTACATCTTTGTGAACTTCTGTGAGAGCTGCAAGATGAATTCTCAGAAGCCAAGTTGCTAGAACAAAGCGGGAGGTGATGTGCAGTTCATCTAGAATTCCTGTCCCCTGCTGAAACACCTTCCATCTATGCCCTATCAGTTTAGACCTCCGCCATTGGTGTATACGAGTGCTGTGTCCCACACCCCCTGACCAAAGTTATACAGAATCAAACCTTTCTATCTCTGCCCACCTGATAGGGGAATAATGGCCTCACAAAGTTGTTTAAAGTTAACCTTCTTTTTGACTATGCAATAGTGCCTTAAGTTCCCAACTCTGCTTCTCTTCAGATCCACATAATCAATAAAGCAGTCTCATCCTGGGATGGGATTAATTTTACAAACCAACATGGAATACTTAGCCTTTATGTAGCACTTTAACTAATGACCGGAACTGGCTTTGAGGAGAAAGTGTTGTTGCTAATTATCATAGCCCATAGGGATATTAGCTTTTACTGTCTTTGTTTTATCATCCTAGGTAAGTGGAAGGTGTGGAAAGGCAGGCTCCATTATGCCAACTATAGGTTAATTAAGATAAATAAGACAGTTGGCTGTTTGCGGATGTCTTTTACAATGCAATCTCAGTGCTATTGTTGCCAACGTTGGCTGGCTTAGCAGGGAGAAAAACAATTAGTACATTTGTGAAAAATGGCTCTATTCATAGTTTCTTGGGGGGAAAGAAAATATTTTTAACTAAATTGATGCTCTGCCTTGATTACAGAGTTAGTACATGGGTGTGGATATTTAGGGGGAAAAAAATTCTTCTAATGGCTTTAATGAGGACAAGACCTCCCAGGAATAATAAGGAACTAACCGAAACAGCAGCATGTTAACGAAAGTCAAATTTATTAATTTTCTTGCTGTATTTTTCCTGATGCTGATTCTATCAAGCCATACGTAGGCTTGTGTTTGTTTATCTGCGTTTTTACTTTTTGAGTATTAACAACCCCCTAAAAATATATTAAGAGTTTAGAAAAGTATATAAAGACACGGAATAATTACGACCAACCTTTTCAGTTGTTCCTCAGATCACGGAAAAACAAGAGGTTTGATATTCTCAGGTGCAGCTGATGGAAACAAGTTTGTCTTTTCCTGATTCTCCGCTGCATGTGTCTCTGCACCGGAGCAGGACCGGGAGACCAGCAGATAAGAGGAAGTTAGAGCTCAACAGAGTAGGGGACACCAATGAACTTAACCAGTTTTCACTGCACTCTCTTTGCAATGTTTTCTTCTCCCTCTGCCTTAGCCTCTCCCCCAGTTCCCTACTCTGGGTTTCGCAAAACATCTGTACGTTCCAGGAAGGTGGTGAAGTTTATAACCCATCTTTTCCTTAAAACAATTAGCCCTCTTCCCCTGGGAATCTATAGGAAAAGTTCATGGATCAGGAGGAGGACAACTAAACTTGCGCGTGGCCTGCCCCATATGTTTCTGAAGCTAACAACTTTGTAGTGTGAGAACCGAGGCACACGCGTGTGTGTGCACGCGCACGCATGGAAAGCAGCACCGCGCTAGTCTTCGGTTCTCAGTGTGAAGGGCGGGAGGGGGAAGCAATTGTACCCCTGGTGCACAGCCGACAATGTCTGGGCATATTTTGGTTGTCCCGACTTGGTGGGAGTAGCCGCTCGTGAGTCGAGGCCTGGGCTGCAGAGGGTACAAGGCCCCCCGACAGCCCTTCACAGCACAGATGACTCTGCCCAAAATGTGAATGGCGCTAAATCAAGAACCCTACCATAGCTGATCAGAACAAAGGTTCTATATCCCAGGAGAGAAGGTGACTGGAAAACATCCTCCTGGATAAAGATCTTGGGATCTGAGTATTCAGACTGATTTTCTGTTGCATAGCCCTGTTGAAGGGGGGAAGGAAGGGGTCTTTCTGTTTTGTTTAAAGTTAACCAACATTGGAATACCTAAAATGCACTTAAGACAAATGCAAAGAAAATACACCAGGGCCCCTGACTCTTGAAAAACACATATTTAGGATTATGAGAAGCAGACAGACACATTTAATCATTTCAAGAGGGCTCCAGGACATGATACAAGTGAAAACCAAGTCCTCAACAGGGCCTGATATTCTCCACGGCTTTTCCAGAAAGCTGCAGGACTTCCTCAAAGTTATGTGACAAAATATTGAATGTTCCTTCGGGTCCACCAACTGAAAACAGCTGAACTTCTCTAGCCCAAATTTATTTAACAGTTATCAGGAGGAGGCATGAGATAATGTAATAATATTACAAACATTTTCTTCTCACTCAATTTTGTTAAGTGTCTTTGACAGTACAGTGATTATACCAAGTTTTTAACCAAAACCAAATCTATGGAAGAATATGGAATTAAGTATTGGTATGTCCAATGCTCTTTTCTTAATTATAAAATTCAGCATCACATTCCCAACCTAGCTTAATGACCACAGAAAAAGGCACACGAAATTACTCTAGTTCGATGATATTAAAAATACCAAGTAATCTTCACCTCGCATTGCTGACTGGAAAAAAAAAAAATCAACAATGCAACATTTTTCCTTTCCCTGATCTTTTTCAATATCACACGGGCTCAAACAGACGATAATAATTATTTTTCAGTAACATAATAATAGAAAAGGTATTGACCAACAATACAATCTACTTGATCACCCGGCATGACTCCATTCTTAGTACTGAAAGCTCAATTTGATGGCATGAGATATCGGTCTCTTAGAGGAATAAAGGGCTTTCCAACCACACTACAACTGAAGGATGCGATCTGTCTTGCCTCACACCAAATTCCATGCATCTCCAAATTCAGTAGCCCTGCCTCATACATCATCAAGCAGATATTTTCACATGGTAGGATTTCTCGGACCTCATGTTCTATGGCAGCTAAGTGCAGCAAAAAGATTTCTGCCTTCTAGTCTGTACCATGTTAATTTCCTTTTCCCATTTGGATGAAATAGTAGCATGACCCTTATTGCCCATTCCTGAGATGAACAGCAGCACTGCTGGGCCACACATGACTGATGCATTAGTTTATAGACCCAGACCTCTCGAAGGATTATCTTTAATACACAAGGTATCCGGGAGTGCTAAATGGTGCTTTGGGGTATCGGTGAAGTGGTTGAGAAATGGGTTGGAATCAGATGGAGAAAAGGAAACTCCCCACTGGCCACACATTTTAAAAAGCTAAGAAGGCTCATCAGTGAAGGCCAAGGAAAAAGCTCCCGTGGGCCATTTATCTATAAACAGAACTTGGAAATACTTTCCACTTGGAATTTATTCCCAGGTCACTAGTTTTGAAGCAGTTATGCAAATCAGAGTTGGGCCAAACTTAAGACCAATTCTTTTAATTTATTTCTTATCCTTGATATTTACTTTTTTTGTGGCGGAGGGAGGCGGCAGCAGTAGGAGTTTCTGTTTTCTAAGAGGAGGGTATGTCTCAGTCACTTGACTCTTGGGTTCCTCAATGGTGACCTATGGTTTTATGAGAGTTGGAAGGATAGTGAGAAAAATCCTAGGGGACAGAAGGCTTGCAGTTTAGTTTCAGCTTTCAGACCGTGAACAGGTCTTCTCCAAAATACTTTCCTCTTCTGCAAAATGCCCACATTGTAAGCACCAAACAAGCTCCATCTCATTAGATAAGGTGCAAAAGGAAAAGTGAAGTGGGACTACTATACACAGCAATCAGGATTTTGCCAGGAACTGTGTCCCAAATGTGCATTCCTGGGCTCTACTGCGGGGAATGAGAAATAACCCCATCCCCGGGATGCTGGTGACAATATGTCTTGGTTCCCCTGGGCCAGTGAAAAGCCAGAACTGGTGTGAGTATGGTAGGAGGGACAGTAATGTCAAGAAGGGGGCAGAAGACAGCCAAACCTTCCACTTCCCCATGAAAGGCTTTCCTCTCTCCCAACTCTCCTTTACTTTAAAGTACTTGAAACCACAGAAGCATTCACACTCCTTCTCCTTCTACATTCACTCTTTCTACACAACAGATGTGTTTTTACCAGGCTCATGGCTTCCTCTCCCCAATGCCAGGGGACCTATCCATGTCCATCATTTTCAATTACACTTGGGCAGCAACCCTCCCTCTTGCTGAAACCCCTCTCCCAAATTCTCAGGGGAAGAAGTCTAAGTGAGGTCCAGGAAGTTCTAGCAGGTTCCCAAGTGATGCTGATACGAATACTGCTAGTTCAGGAAACTCACTTTAAAACCACTGACCTCAGGAGACAAAAAATGTGAGGCACAAACAAGAGAAAGCCTGACTCCTTGCAGTTTTGTCCTACAGATTGCAGGACCTCCCCTTGATTGGTCTGCATTGGTGTCAGCCCGAGAGTTTATTAAAACACAAAAGGTGGGGTCCGCTCTTGGAGATTCTCATTCATCAGGGCTCTGGGCCTGGGAGTTTGCATTTGGAACAAGTTTCTAGGTGATTCTGGGTCTGTCAAGGAACACATTTTCAGAAGCACTGATGTAATGGTTACTTCACACAATGAGTGAGGTAGAGTGACCAAAAGATGGTAAAGGTGCTCGTTTTCACTGCCAGTCAATACACAGTTACATGCATAACAGTTTTGAAATGACGGTGGCATATTTGCAAAAGAGTCTGAAAAATCCATGAGCCAAAGAAGACCCATTTTCCCCCCAGAAGGTCCTAACTGCACAAAAACCCTATTTCTTAAAAAACAAAAAACAAACTTTTCAAGAGTATGGTAATAAGACAGCCTGCCATGATGCAGTCAAAACATAAACCACATACTGAGACTTATATACTGAACTGAAGGTAGAATCCCTCTGAGGTTGCCTGCATTTTGGATATAGTTCACATTCTGGTTCTTTGAAACCAAACACACACTTAAATATGTTACTTACATTTGCCTCTGAGGGTCATAAGAAAAAAAAAATGTTTCGACAGAAATCCTTTTGCTAAAAATCTTGCTAACTATGACAGACAATAGGATTGTTTTTTCTTTATATTAAATTATCTTCCAGGTGACTGTGCCATACGTAAGAGAGATATGTGCCTCTCCGTCTCTGGCTTGTATAGACATAGAAATGAAGAGGAATCGGGGTGCCTGGGTGGCATGGTCGGTTGAGCATCTGACTCTTGATTTCACCTCGGTAATGGTCTCAGGGTGGTGGGATGGAGCGATGCATCTGGCTCCCCACTGGCTGTGGAGCCTGCTTAAGATTCTTGCTCTCCCTCTGCCCCTTCCCCCTTTTAAAAAAAGAAACGAAAAGGACTTGTCAATTATGTAATAAGTGATAGGGTCCCAGAATTTTAGAGTTGAGAGTCACTTGAGAAATCATACAGAGGGGATATATTTTAGAGAGCAGAAACCGAGAATCTGAGACTCTCAAATCACGTGATTTGTTTGGGCAAGATGAAGATTCAGGTCAACTGACCCTAGGGCTCCCTTTTCCCATGATGTTCTGCAAATTCACTGCCCGATCTAAGCAGCTCTCCCTTCCAAGCCCCATTTTTCCTCTCATTTATTCTGGATTCTTTCTGCTTACTTCTGCCCATATCCTATCATTCATGTCCAATAGATTCTCCCTTCATAATTTCAGAGGAAGCTATCCTACTTTTCCATTTCTCATGATGGAATTCTACTTAAGGACGATAAGACTCAGTGGTGTGCTGGGGGAAGTTTGTGTTGACTCTTGAGAACCCTTTGTTAAATTTTCAGATAATTTATTGCTTGAGAAAGATAAACACAGCCATTAGTAAAACAAACAAACGAACAAAAAGTTACCTTGCAAAATACCAAATGATATTTTCAAAGAAAAGACTAAAACCTCACCTCTAATTTTATTATATTTTACTGTTATCAATGGGCTTGAGGGTATTTACATCTATTGTATGTGGATGGTGGAACTGCTATGGAATGGCATATTATTACACATCTGGTCCCAAGTCCATGGTCCATGAAGTTATATTGGTAACCTGAAATCAGCCATAGTTAAAGTATTTACACCACAGAAACTGGCAAATGCCACAAGTAAGGGTTTTACTTCCCAGAGAGATGGTTGTTAAAAATTTATCAGCATATCACTTATTATGGGCTGAATTGTGCCTCCCTGAAAAGGTGACTTGATTTGGAGATAGTCTTTTAAAAGAGGTAATTCAGATTAAAGAAGTCATAATTGATGGGCCCTAATTCAATCTGACTGGTGCCCTTCTAATAGGAGAAAATCTGCATACATAAAAGGATACCAGGGACATGCACACAGAGAAAAGGGCCATGTGGGGTCACAGCAAGCATGCAGTCATGCAAACCAAGCTGTGAAGCCTCAGAAGAAACCAAACCCACCGACACCTTGATCTCGGACTTGTAGCCCCATCACCGAGGAAATAAATTTCTGTTGGGTAAGCCACCTATTCTAGAACTTTGTTGTAGTAGGCTGGGCAAGCTAACACAACTGTATTTGGACATACTCACACATAGGTTCAAACTGAAATCCTTGACTTCTAGATGTTAGAACTCTCTTTCCCATGTATCTCACATTATGCAAAAGTTCAGGTATCTATGAAGGTCCATAGCTTTTAACAAATTCATCAGTGAAGAAAGAGGATAGTTCTCTTTAAGAACTTAAAACTCACTTTCTGCTATTCTTCTATTTCATCTAACTTGCATATTGTTTTTTTTTTTAAGATTTTATTTATTTATTTGACAGAGAGAAACACAGCGAGAGAGGGAACACAAGCAAGGGGAGTGAGAGAGGGAGAAGCAGGCTTCCCGCTGAGCAGAGAGCCCGATGTGGGACTCGATCCCGGGTCTCTGGGATCACGACCTGAGTCGAAGGCAGTTGCTCAACCAACTGAGCCACCCAGGTGCCCCTTGCATAGTTTCTTATTGCATATTTCTTAATGCATATTACACAGACTATCAATCTTAGTATTTTGGAACTGCCAACCATTAAGCTGAACCATAGGAAATTCCTAGTATTTGGCCTTTTTTTTAGAGTTATGAAAATGGTAATATCCTATGGTTCAATTTCATAGAATTTGTGTTGCTTGGGACTCTCTGTCAGATGTCTCACCCTAACAAGGCTTTAGCAAACTGAAGATTATGAGTGGGATTCCTATGATCCACAGACAAATACTGTTTGTCCCACAAAATGTTTCTTTGCAATTTGAATTACCTCCCAACATTTTAAAACTGAGCAAGTGCCCCATGAACTTTGAGATTCTGGGTTCCTTGAAACATGAATGGTCAGGCAATACTGTGCCCACGTCACTCCTGGCAACCAGTCCTTCAACATGGAGCACACTATCCGCACTGTTTCCCAGTCCGTCATGTCATCAAAGGCAGCCATGTCATCCTGCCTTTCTATAATACCTTCTTGGACCTAGGCATATCCGCGTGGGTAACTGAAACATAACCTTTCTATTCTTTTTACTTCTTTATCTGGCTTACATCTCATTACCAGCAGCATACATACAAAGTGAGATAATGAATCATCTAGAGTCAAGATGGCTAGCCTAGAAAGATAGGTTCCCCATGAAAAAGTGCAATCCTACTGGACTGTACAAACGTCACTTCATATTTGCACACAAGTCAAGTGGAGAAAGGCTCTGAGGTCCAAAATCAATGAGTAGTTATTAATGAAATAATTTGCTGACAACTCCCATGAGTACTTGGTATCATCCGAATACAATTAAATGACACTTAGAGTTCACCTTGGAAGTGCTATGCACTATTCCTCAAAGGAAAAAAAAATCAAATCTTTATTTATGTAAATGCTTAGAACTTTTATTGGCAGATATGCTTCTAACTTTTTTTTTTTTTTAAGTTCGAGATCTCATTTCATTTATTTTGCTGCAACTGAAATCACTGCCTAATAGCTCTCTGGCCTGTTAGTTGGGTTGCTTCTAATATTCAAGGTCCATTCTAAGTTGCTTTATTGATAAGAAAAGATGTCTAAAACAAGTTTCTTATCTGCAAAGAAAATAAATAGAAATTGATCTCAAAGGCACAATTTGTTCCTTAATTATTGTTTATATGGTCTCCATAATCACACTCAAATGTTATTACTTTTAATCATGTCAAATTATATGGATTGAAAAGCACAACATAATGTATCTCTGTGGTCTTAAAGTTTGGAAATATTTCTGATGTGAATTGGCCTAAGTATTCTCTGATAGTTTTATTGACTAACAATTAATAAATAATATTAACCCAATCTTTGCATTTTGGCCATAGCCAGTAAATTATACAATCATTTCAAAAACTAATGAAGAAAAGATAGAACTGTCTAGGTTTCCTCAGGCTACAAATAAAAATCTACAAAAAAATCTCATGCATTTCATGTTGTAATCATCCTAATTTTCTAATTTGAAAGTAAGGGATTAGTCTGTTAAAGAGGGCTCATTAGAGAGCATGTTTCTATGGCTGGTTAAGAATGGAAGACTCAGACATTAGAGCTCCATAGTCCTTAAGGATTACCTAAGGCCAATTCCTTCATTTCACAGATGTGGAAACCAATGTCTGATGAGAAGCAGTGAACTGAATGAGACCAAATCACGAACTTCACTCCATGATAATAATACACACATAATATGCGCACATACATAGCACACTCAGAAAGAACATCTATAGCCAAGACATCCACATCTAGAGATATTTTTGCATGTTACCTTTTAATTTAATTAATTTCTCTAGATTATGTTGTCATTTTAATGACTGTTTAGATAGCTATTCTAATCTCCTGAGGTTTCTCTAGAAAAACTCACATAGAGAACTGTTCAATCCCTTCATTGCTGTATTATATATACACATCGATGTATCATATTTATCGATTTCATACTCATGATGAATAACAGTGGCAAAAACTCATCCTAAATCCTTAATGATAATGACCCTTGGCGTATAAGTCCACATTACAGTTTTGACTGGAATACAAGAAAGTTCCCTCTGTCACAATACCCTATCACTTCCCTTTCCTTTATGTTGGAGCAAACTTTGGCTGCATCAGGATGTCCTGTGAGTGCTCAATGCATACTGAGCTAGTAATCCCAGGCTTTCCTTTCACTAACAAAAAGGCAAAACCAGCTTTCATCTCAGCTCCAGTAAATGAAGAGAAGACACTAGTGCCCATCACTTTAACTGTGTTAGCCAATTAATAATCTCCTTCTCAAGTGCCTAGAAGTTATAAAATAGATTTCTTGCTTAATCAGACCCATGCTTAAATTGTGACTGGATTTTTCTCACAAGTATAGTGGGGTATAATCTAGTCCTTACGATTTTGAGGAATAGATCACATATTCCAAAAGTCTGAAAGTTGTGGTGGCATGGGGCTCTAAAATGAGGCCTTCTGACTTCTAGGCCCAGAGGTGTCCTCCCGGGCTCTAGTGGTAGCTGTCTCTGCAGCTCCATCTGTCTCCCTCTCGCCATCCATCTGCAAACTTTCAATGCTCTTCCATGAAGCAGCTAGACTCCTTTGAGCAAATATGATCATCTCCTCTGCTCAGGGTCTTATGATGACTTTCTGTTACCTGAGTATAAAGATAAACCTCCGAGATTTTGCTTTATCAAGCTTTTCCTGACATATCCACCCTCCTCTCATCTAATTACCTATTCCTTCTGCTCCAGCTCATCTGTTGCCTTCACCAGCCTTTCCTTACTCACCAGGCTGCCACCAGATGTCTGTCCAGCCCCAATCCCTTTCCCAGGAGTGCTCTTTGTTCCCCTCCAGTCTCAGTAAACTATAGCTCATTATCTCAAGCCTTGGTTTGATTGTCAGTTCTTCAGGAAAGCCTTTCTTGCCCTCCCTCCCTCTTAGGAAATGCAATTAAAACTACAATGTGATACCACCCTATACTCAACAGAATGTGAAAATGAAAGAGACTGACACACTACCCAGGGCTAGTGAGGATGGAAAGGACCTGGAAATCTCAAACATTGCTCTACAAATGTAAAATGGTACAGCCATTTTGGGAAAACAGTTTAGCAGCATCTACTAGTGACAGATCATATATAGTCACTTTGACTGAATACTTCCATACCTCTGTCTCTGGCTGACGACTGCTTCTCTGAAAAGTAGTACAGTATTTGGAACATTACAGGTCCTCAATTTTTTTGTGCTTTTTTTTTTGTTAAATGAATGGGACACTGAATGCCTATTAAATTGGCATAAGTATTTTTTTTGGGGGGGTGTACAGTAGCTTCAGGTAAACCCAAACACCAAGATGAATGGTCCATGTTACCTTCTCCCATCCTGGTTGCAATACCTAAGTATGTAAATTCATTTCTTAAGTCTTAAGACCACACCCTGCCAGACTCTACTTCCACTTCTCATCACCTCTTGGGCCCAAGATCCAAGATGGTTGTTCTGGTCAATTTACAGCTTGTGAGGTAGGCTGTTAGCTCTCTTATAAGGAGACACCTTATGGACCCAATTGGAAAAAATTGGTAATAAACTATGGCTTCCAAATGAGGAGACTGTAAGTCGATCTTTTTCAGTCAACTAACGCTACAAAAAAAATCTTGACTGACTTGAACATAGAAAGGATGAAGATTTGTTAGGGGTGGGGATTAAACAATTGAGAACAGATTTAGATATTTCTTACTTTAAGATGTAAAAGTATATTACAGCAGTAATATACTACTTTCAGAAATACTAATCTTGTTTTAAACAATATTATTGAAATTCCACATGCATCTTTTAAATCTGTCTTCACCATCAAGAGAACCATATTTCATTAGCTAAGAATTTTCCAGAGTATCGTTTTATTTCCATTTGAGATGCTGACTGTTTGAGTCTATGTAAAATGATACCACTGGAAAATTTAAGTCAAGCCTTAAGCACTCATTTGTAAAACCTTAGAATTCATTACTTATTTATCCATCCTTTAAGTGTTCATGATCTCCACAACACAAGCACTTGCTCTGTTGTTTCAGAAAGTGATCTTTGAAAGTCTGTTAGCTAATGAAATCCAACACCCTGTTACATTTGTCTCTTTTTAAAAGAGTAATTCTTCTCACATGGCCCCTATAGGTATTCAAAACCAGCATTAATGGAGGATGTACTAGGCTCATGTATTTTACCCAAATAGGATTCGTGGTGGTTCAAAATCAAGTGACCACAAGACTGTTCTACACGTGTAACACTTTATAAAGACCTCAGGATAAATTCACATCTTTTATTCTGAGGACTTGTTGTGGGCATAATCCCCAATGTCTATTCAGTCGTGTATGGAAGGCTGCGTGCTTTGTGGAGGTTGGAAGAGGTCCCCAAAGGGATGCAGCTACAAGCACCACCACCACCATAGGACTGATTCCCTGGGGTTTAGGGCGTGAGGCTTGGGTTGAGGGATGGGGAAGAAGGACAGCTTCTCTGGGGAAGCCACCTAGAATCTCTTTAATCTCCAACTCCTAATTGTGAGTCCTGCCCTGCTGGCTACAAAGCCAGGTTCCCCATAGGAGACTTCATGTCGTGGAACCAACTGAAGCTTGAACCACTTAGCATGGGTCAGCCTGAGATGGATAACAGAACTTTCCACAACATCCTGTCATTCTTCTGGAGTATCTTGCTGGGTGTCCTCCTAAGAAGCAAAGGAATAACCATGTTATGCCTCAGCCTCCTCCAGCCTCCTCCTGCAGCAAAAGGGAACTGAGATGAATGCCCTACCTGTCTGTCTTGAGCTAGTGCAAGGTTTGGTTATTGTCTCTACTTCCCTCTCAGAGGCTTAGATAAAGAGCTCTGATATTCACATTCACCACACATTATGTATTAATGCAAATTAAGCTTTCTGAACCTCCAGCTACAAAGAATTATTTTTAGAAGGTTATAAACCTATGAAGAGAAAGAGCAAAAGGGATCTGGTTATCACTGGTACTGTCACATACACAGCTAGATTTCATATGCCACTCCCCATCCGGCCCCATAGGCAACTGCAAGGCTCCCTTCCCTCTATGCAATCCTTCAAGGGCTATATCATACTATTTCTCTTTGGGGCTTCTCTAATAATCATGCTGGGGTTTTGCTTATTTTTTTCCCTCGAATTTCTATCACATTCCAATATAGTTCTAAACTCTCAGCACATTAAAAAAAATAATCATTCGGTAATACTGGACATAAAATCCTCTCTGCCCAGTACACCTCAGAGGATGCTACAGTCCGATGTTCAAATGAGGTATGACATAGGAATTCCATGGCTACATGGAAAAAGTGATTTCCCAGGAGTCATCTCTCAGTTCAAGACATTGAACTTGAGGGGCACCTGGGTGGCTCAGTCAGTGAGGCATCCGGATGTTGTTTTTGGCTCAGGTCATGATCTCAGGGTCCTGAGATTTAGCCCCATACTGCTCTTACACTGGGTATGGAGCCTGCTTGAGATTCTCTCTCCTCCGCTCCTTCTGCCCCTCCCCACTTGTGCATTCTTGCCTTGCTCTCAAAAAAAGAAAAGAAAAGTTAACTTTAAAAGAAGTTCAATACGCCAACAAGTTCTGTTTTCCTTCTATTCGTGGTTTAAACAGGCAGTACTTTTAAGCCAGTCATAAATGTGAAGCTTTCAAATTTTTAAATGGGTGTACGGCATCAAGTCTTGAGCTGGGAGGTAAGGGGAAAGTGACTGAAATGAGAGTTTAAAATTATGTGTGCCCAGGGGCTAGTGCTGCTCAAAGTCCCTTTTAACATCAGTCACTAAGAAAACTTGCTATTTAAGGACAATTTAATAGAAGTAGAACTTAAGAACTGGAAGGAATCAGAGTTTTGCAAAAGCAAACTGCAGCCTGGGCAGGACCAGTGCCTACCCAAGGTGAATGAGTCGCAGACACCAAGTCAGGCTTTCCAAATTTTCTGACTTCTTGTATGGTGGTTTTTCTAATTACAGTTGACCCTTGAAGAACACTGGGTTGAGAAGCGCTGGTCCCCTGTACAACCGAAAATCAGTGTTTAATTTAACAGCCCCCCCCCAAACTTCACTGTTAACTGAAAGTCTTATGGATAACAACACATATTATGTTTTACATATTATGTTCTATGTTCCTACAATGAAGCAAGCTAGGGAAAGAAAAAGAAAAGCATAAGGAAGAGAAAATACATTTATAGTATTGTATTTACTGAAAGAGAATTCACTGAAAGAGAAGGCAGTTAAATCAGAGTCGTTCCGAGATATATGGAATATTGTCTTAAATTTATTTTTTTAAGGTTTTACTTATTTATTTGACACACAGAGAGAGAGAGAGTACAAGCAGAGGGAGCTGAGGACTGCAGAGAGAGAGAGGGAGAAGCAGGTTCCCCACTGACCAGGGAGCCTGACAAGGAGCTGGATCTGAGGACCCCAAGATCATAAACTGAGCTGAAGGCAGATGCTTAACCGACTGAACCACCCAAGCACCGCTCATCTTAACTTTTTAAATAAATGTTATTTGCTTACCTGTCATAGGTTTCAAACTCAGGGAGTCAGTATCTTAACAACTGCGTATTATGAATGATAGGATTCAAAGAGAAAAATAGTTTAAGACTTTGAAACACATTGCCAAGATACTGAAGTTCTTCACAACTCTCTGAAATAGCCTTTCTAAACTAACTTGTTGGGACCCCTGGGTGGCCTAGTCGGTTAAGCGTCTGCCTTCGGCTCAAGTCATGACCCTGGGGTCTCGGGATAGAGACCTGAGTTGGGCTCCCTGCTTCTTCTTCCTCTGCAGCTCCCCCCCCCCACCTCCTACTTGTACTTGCCCACTCTTTCTCAAATGAATAAAATCTTTAAAAAAAAAAAAAAAGTAAACTGACTTATCTTTCTATCCACTGCCATACTTGATTCTAGCCTATGATGATCAATTCAACAACTGGTATTCTGATTAGTAAGCATCCAGATTAGGAAGAATTATTATACTTATTATTTTTTTATAACAGTGCACTTACTGACCTATGATGGCCTACACCTACAGGACATATTATCTGACTGTAATTGCTGTGCTTTGTGCATAATATGTTGTTCTACTCCAACACATCTGTGCTTGTAGGAATTATGCCATCCATCCACTTAAACGCGGAAAAATATGCCTTCTAAAACTTTATATCTACCTCCATATTAAGGGTTGAGATCATTTTTTATGATCTTCCATTTAAAAAGGAGATGATTGGCCCTGATTCAGAGGCATTAAGTTTAGTAGTAGTTATTAAAAGTGCCTTTTATTTTACCTTAAAAGAAAAAGAATTAGAGTTGACACAGTATTAACAACCTGTCTTCCTGTTTCTATCTTATCTCCTGTCATATAGATATTCATCTTTAAACACAAAGGTATTTGATCAGTCAAATAGCTGAAGTCAAGATAGTTAGGTATACTGTTTTCTTAGAATATTATATGAAAAATGTGCCAGATAAGCCAATGCCCGAGGGGAACCCTGACCTTCAGATTCCTTTTAAATTTTATATTTGAATTAATTGTTGACAATAGATTCATGAAAATGGCAGAATTTTTCTTTTCTTTTCTTTTCTTTTTTTTAAACATGATGAATGACTTGTTTAAACTTTAGGAAGGCATAGCTTGGGTTATGTGGCATCTCTGTGGGAACAGCAACTTTTTATTAATAGTCAGGAGAAAAATTAGAATGGAGGTTAACTCTCATTTTAGAGATTTGGGTGCTTAGGCTCTGAAAGGAAAAAGAAAAAAAAAAGTCAACTAGTAAACAACAGGGCCAGTATACAGACATGGATGTGGTGGGTGTATTTTCCAAGGATGGGGGTAACAGCCTCTCTCAGCCCATACGTTCTTCTGTGGTGTGACTCCGCCAACCTCGGCAACACATGGAACCTAACTCCCTGTATCTTATGAAGCGACTCATTTGTAAGGAATAAAATGCAGTGAAAGGGATGCTCTGTGGCTTCCAAGACTAGATCAGAGAAATCTTGCACCTTCTGCCTTGGTCTTTTGAAATTGATGTTTTTCTGAGAACTCAGAGAAATTAGGGGACTGAGATAACAAATAATATGCTTGTGTCCAGCTAACCATCACCAATATTTAATACTTGTCAGTGCCATCAATAAGGGTGAGGATGGAGAATAAGAGTTCTAACAGAGATATTTAAGAATATAGGCAAAATATCAAGTACGTAGCGGGGAGGGATAGAGAAAGGAAGAGGGGGAGGAAGAGAAAAAAACAGAGATGAGGAGGGAAGGGACAGAAAAGGAAGAATGACTGGGGACACAAGAATTCCTTTAGATCTGATTTAAGAATAACTAAACTAAGGTACCCTTCAAGAGAGAGTAGGGATAGTAACTTCCTGAACGTACTTGCTATGGAAACGGATTACAAAATGAAAGTGAAAACAACCCCAAACCCAGCGGTGACAGAAAAAATATAAGAAAATCATATAAAATATGGTGCCAGTCCATCTTTACCCAAAAGCTTCTTGGAAAATTAAAATGGCCCACAACTGTGGCCATCTTAGATAACATTCACCCTTTATTCCAACCTTCCCAACTGCTTAGACAGCCTGTGAAATTTCTCATCTCTCACAATAGTGTAAACGCAGCAGAAAGACTTCTTTGTGTCTAAAAATAGCAGAAGATAGGAGTAGCAGAGTGAACAGCAAGATCCTGAGGAGTCTTGAGGATGGGGGACGAGAACAATTTAGCATTGACCAACAAGGATCAATGGTTAAGATCCAGATGGAATGATGGACATTTCAAAGGATACCAGTATAGGCAGATGATCCTGAACTCCACCCCTAATTCCTGGGCACTGTATCCCTGACACTTGGAATGACCACAATTAAATTTCTGCCATTCCAGTGCAATTTACTGGAGGATGTATCACAATAAAAATTGACTAAAATTCCCCCCTCCAGAAAGTTTTATTTCCAGCATATGTAAGAGTGTGGTCAGATGCTACTATCCCCAAACCTAATTTCCTCTGAGCCCACCCTTGTAGGAAAAATGATAAATTTTACTGACGTTCTAATTAGAGTATTTCATGACGGGTCATTGAAGACTACATATGTGGTGTCTGTGAATGTTTCAAACCAGTGGTTCTCAGACTGGGATGATCCTCCTCTCCCATTTTGCACCAGTAGGAATTGGTCAATGTCCAAAAGACATTATTAGTTATCACACCTGGGGGGAGAAGGGTGCTGCTGCCAGCTAGTGTTACAAGGTCAGAGATGTTGCTCAACTTCCTACAATCCACAGGGCAGCCCCCCACAACAAAGAATTATCCAGATTAAAATGTCAATACCATTGAGGCTGAGAAACACTCTTCAAATTTTAATGCCCCAAGAGCTTTCCTTGAACTTGACTTAGCTGAATAGAGACTTATGTGACTCATAAAAATGCCCAGGGAATATCTTAACCCCACACTCCTGTTTCATTTCCGTCACACACACATTTACAATCTACATATTACTCAGCAATACTAGCACTTTCAGAAGTTGTTACCAACTACAGGTAGGTGACTTCTGTCTTACTTAGGCTGAATCTGTCCCACCTCAACTCCTAACACGTGTCCACTTATTCAACCAACAAATAGCAGGGACCAAATTTTTCTACCAAAGGTCTGAAGATCTTTTCAGGAGATCATTACAGAAATTAATACATTACAAGATTTTGTATGGGTTTTCTTGTAAAAAGAGTCAAAGCAAAATCTTAGAGATTAAACCTTTGGTGTCACTTGAACTATGATGGGAGGACTCAACAGGATATAGCTAAATTTACTTATGAGGAGTCAAAGAGCCTTGGACTGATCTATATTTATAATATTTACAATGTGCTCTTGGCCCTCATTCTATGTGCTGGTCCACTGACTTCTTGAAATGCCTTGCAGTTCATAATTATGTGCATTTAGTCTAAAAGCACTAAGTCTGTTTCATCTATGACCACAAAGAGAACATATCCCTATCCTTGGAATAACTTACATGTATAGGGGAATAAATGGCTTTTAGATATTTTCAACTGCATCAAAAGTAAGACTATGGGAATCAGACTCATTTTGTTGGCAATGTCTAAACATTGCAGTAGATGGATTTTTTATATCAGTTTGGAATTATCAACACATCCTGCTAAGGAGTTTCCCATTATGCCTAGTTCAGGGAAAACAAATCTCTTAAATAAATGAGGAGAGGTGTCAACCAACCCTTCCACTCTGAAGACAAAAATAGTCCATTTATTTCATAGTCACTTTAACAAGTTGTGAAGATAATATTCTCTCCCCATGAAAGATTTAGTTTCTGGAAAGTACAAAGTATTTCTCACACCTCTTCACAAAACACTGTAATAAGAAATTTAGAATGAACTTTAAAAACCCCTGAATGTTAAATTCATTGTGTTTACATCCTATAAGCACTTTTCATTTGCGTCCTGTTGCTTTTTGATTTAATGTAAGTTATGATGATAAGTATTAGTGGGCATTTTTTTTATTGTTAAATTTTTCCAGTGTTCCAAGATTCATTCCCCATTCCCCACACCCAGTGCTCCATGCAATAGGTGCCCTCAGTACTCACCACCAGGCTCTCCCATCCCCCCACCCTCTAAGTCCCTCAGTTTGTTTCTGTGTCCAAAGTCTCTGTTATTTCGTTTCTCTCCCTGGATTACCCTACTTCCCATTTACTTTCCTTCTCCTACTGTCCTCCAGGTTACCCCTCATGCACCGCAAGTAAGAAACTATGTGATACTTGACTTTCTCTACTTGGCTTATTTCACTCAGCATAATCTCTTCCAATCCAGTCCATGTTGCTACAAAAGTTGGATATTCATCCTTTCTGGTGGAGGCATAGTATTCCATTGTATATATGTACCACATCTTCTTTATCCATTCTGAGGTCAAGTCACTTCATTTTGTTTTTGTTTTGTTTTTTTGCTACAGAACTTCAATGCTTCAACATGTATATGAAGCCATCTGCTTATATACACTCTGAAAGCCAGATTTTTCAAAACAGGAGAACACAAAATGTGGAAAGTTCCTGATTATAAGCATTTCAAATCTGTTTGTGTATAAACAATGCTCTTCCCCTGATGTGTCATTCTTACAGAAAAATGCAAAAAAAAGGAGAGTTGATTTTATTCATTAGAAGCTCCATAAAGAAAGTAGTATAGATGAAGTTACAGGAATACAACCAAAGTAAAGGGGAGGTGAGCATCTGAGGGTCTGTCTGTATAATTATTTCTATAATAATATCCCAGTTACCCCCTGGTCAAAATAGTCCTTATTCTCAGTCCATATGTTTCTGGCAGGGTTGTTCTCACCCACCACCTCCAGGAACAGGGCCAGCTATTCCAGTCTGACACACACACACAAAAAAAAAATGCGGGGGAAGGGAAGGTAAAAATGTAGTGTTTTAGAATGTGTTCAAATTAAGTTATCAACATAAAATAGATTGTTCTCAATACAGGTAGTTATGTAAGCCTCACAGTAACCAAAGCAAACTTTCAGATATCCAAAAGATAAGAAATAAATCTAAGCATTACTCTAAGAAAATCCCTAAAGCCACAAGGGAGCCAAAGAAGAAGAAAGGAACAGAGAACCATAAAACATCCAGAAAGCAATTAACAAAATGAAAAGAAGTCCACACTTATCAACAATTACTTTAAATGTAAATGGACTGGGGCACCGGGGCTCATTCCTTGAGTGTCTGCCTTTGACTCAGGTCATGATCCCAGAGTCCTGGGATCAAGCCCCAGATTAAGCTCTCTGCTCCGTGGGAAGCCTGCCTTTTCCTCTCTCATTCCCCCTGCTTGTGTTCCCTCTCTAGCTCTGTTTCTCTGTGCCAAATAAATAAATAAAATCTTTAAAAAAATGTAAATGGATTAAATTCTCTAATCAAAAGACATACAGTGGCTGTCTGATTTTTAAAAATCTATATGCTTCTGTAAGGACACACACAAAGTGAGTGGATAAAGAAAGATCTTCCATGAAAATGCAAACTTAAAGAAAGCCGGGGTAGCTATACCTGTGTCAGATGAAATAGACTTTAAAACCAAGACTGTAATAGAAGACAAAGAGGGGCATTACAAAATAATAAAGGGATCAATCCAACAAGATGATATAACATATCTGGGGTGCCTGGGTGGCTCAGTCATTAAGTGTCTGTGTTCAGCTCATGTCATGATCCTGGAGTCCCAGGATCGAGCCCTGCATCAGGCTCCCTGCTCCATGGGAAACCTGCTTCTCTCTCTCTCATTCCCCCTGCTTGTGTTCCCTCTCTAGCTGTGTCTCTCTCTATCAAATAAATACATAAAACCTTAAAAATATGATATAACATTTTAAAAATACTTAAACATCTAATACAGGAAAATCTAAATACATAGAGCAAATATTAATAGGCCTAAGGGGAGAAAATGACAGCAACATAATAATAGGAACTTTAATACCTTACATCAATGGTCAGATCATTTAAATGGAAAATCAATAAGGAAACAGGAGCCTTAACACATTAGACTAGACAGAATTGATATATATAGAATAGTCTATCCAAAAGCAGAATATATATTCTTCTCAAATACACAAAGAACATGGTCCAAAATAGATCATATGTTAGGCTGCAAAACAAGTCTAAATAAATTTAAGACAGAAATCATATTGAACATCTTTTCTCACCACAGTGGTATGAAATCAGAAACCAATTACAAGAAAACTTGAAAAACCACAGATATGTGGAGATTTAAGAAAAACAAGCTTCTGAATATCCAGTGAGTTAATGAAGAAGTCAAGGGAGTAATAAAAAAATTTCTTTGAACAAACCAAAATGAAAACACAACACATCAAAATTTATAGGATGCAACAAAAACACTTTTAAAAAGGAAAGTCTTTGTGATAGAGAGCTACCCCCCAAAATAAGAAAAATCTCAAAAACAATCTAATTTTACATCTCAAGGAACTAGAAAAAGAACAAATGAAGCTAAATCAGTAGAAGGAAGAATATAAAGATCAGAATGGAAATAAATGAAAGAAACACTAAAAATGCAATAGCAAAGATTAATGAAATGAAGATCTGGTTCTCTGAAAAGCAGCAAAACAGACAAACCTTTAGCTAGACGATATTACCAAGAAAAAATAGAGGGCTTAAATTAAATCAGAAATGGAATAAGCTATAACAGATACCACAAAAATACAAAGGACCATAAGAGACTATGGTGAACAAATTTACAGCATCCAATTAGAAGCGTAGAAGAAATGAATACATTCCTAGAAACATACAGTCTTCCAAGACTGAACCATGAAGAAACAGAAAATCTGAGTAGATGGCTTACTAGTAAGGAGATTACATCAGTACTTAAAAACCTCTCAACAAACAAATGTCCAGGACCAGATGGCTTTATAGAGAATTTTACCAAACATTCAAAGATGAACTCAATACTAACCCTTCTCAAACTATTCCAAAAACTTGAAGAGAAGTGAATACTTCTAAACTCATTTAGTGAGGCCATCATTACCCTGATAATCAAAATGGAGACCATAAGAAAATTACAGGCCAGCATCTCCAATGAACATAGAGGCAAAAATCCTCAACAAGATATTTGTAAACCAAATTCAACAATACATTACAAGAATATTTTGATCAAGTGGGATTTATTCCAGGGAGGCAAGGATGTTTTAACATCCGGAAATCAGTGAACATGATACACCATATCAGCAAAATGCAAGATTAAAATCATGTGACCTTGGGGCACCAGGTGGCTCAGTTGATAAGCATCCATCCACTTTCGGCTCAGGTCATGATTTTGGAGTCCCAGAATCCCAGGGTTGAGCCCCACATTGGGCTCCCAGCTTGGTTGGAAGCTTGCTTCTCCATCTTTCACCCTCCGTTTGTATTCCCTCTGTAGCTATATTTCTTTCTGTTAAATAAATAAAATCTAAAAAGCAATTAATTAATTAATTAAAATAAAATCACGTGACCTCAACAGATGCAGAAAAAGCATTTGACAAAACTCAACATCCTTTTGCATAAAAGTTTTCAATAAATTGGCATAATTTAACATAATAAAAGCCTTAACATCAGCTAACATCTAACATCACCCTCAAGGATGCCCACTCTTACCACTTTTATTCAATGTACGCCTGGAAGTCCTATCCAGAGTAATTAGGCAGGAAAGAGAAAAGGCATCCAAATTGGAAGAAAAGAATAAAACTGCTTAAACTTGTAGATGACATAAATTTACACGCGGAAAACCATAGACTCCACTGAAAAACTTAGAATAAACCAATTAGAATAAAGGATACATAAAATCAGTAACAAAAACTGTTGTGTTCTATACACTAACAACAAAATATAAAAGAAATTTTTTGAAAATTCCATTTACAACTGCATCAGAAAGAATAAAATTTCTGGGAACAAATTTAACCAAGGAAGTGAAAGACCTGTACACTGAAAACTAAGACATTGATGAAATAAATCTAAAAAGACACAAAATATTGAAAGATATTCTGTGCCTATAGATTGAAAGTTTTGTGTTAAAATGTCTACACTACCGAAAACCATCGACAGATTCAATGCAACCCTAATCAAAATTCCAATGTCACTTGTCAGAAATAGAATAATCTTAAAATTCTTATAAAACCATAGAAGACCCCAAATAGCTAAAGCTATCTTAAGAAGAAAAAGGCATCCCACTCCCTGATTTCAAACTATATCACAAAGCTTTGGTAATTAGAACAGTATGGTACTGACATAAAAACAGACAGCTAGTTCAATGGAATAAAGAACCTAGAAATAAACCCATACATATATGATTAATTAATTTATGGTTAAAGAGCCAAGAATATACAGTAGGGAAAGGGCAGCCTTTTCAATCAATGGTGCTTGGAAAAAACTGGACAACCACATGCAAAATAATGAAACTAGACTACTGTTTTACACAAAAATTAACTTGAAATGAATTAAAGACCTGAATGAAAGACCTGAAACCATAACACTAATAGAAAATGTAGGTAGTAAGCCCCTTGACACTGGCCTTGGTGATGAGGTTTTGGATCTGACACCAAAAGCAAAGGTTAACAAAATTAGCTAAAAAGCTTCTGCACAGCCATGAAATCATCAATGAAATGAAGAAGTAACCTACTGTATGGGAGAAAATATTTGCAAATCATGTATCTAATAAGGGGTAAATATCCAAAATACGGAGAACACATATAACTCAATAGCAAAACAAAAACAAAAATAAAAACTGAAAACAAAAAATATAACCCTCCCCCTAAATAGTCTTATTTAACAAATGGGAACAGGACCTGAATAAAGATTTTCCCAAAGGAGACATACAGATGGCCAACAGACACATGAAAAAATACTATCACTGATTACCAGGGAAATGCAGATCAAAAGTACAATGAGATATCACTTAACACTTGTTAGAATGGCTATCATCAAAAAACAAGACATAAAATTATTAGTAAGGATGTGGAGAAAAGAGAACTCTTGGATACTGTATACACTCTATACAAGAACTGAGTATACTTGTATACTGTTGGTGGGAATATAAATTGCTACAACCACTATGGAAAACACTATGGAGGTTCTTCAAAAAGTTAATGAGCCTACCATATGACCCAGCAATTCCACATCCCGGTATTTATCTGAAGAAAACAAAAACATTAATTTGAAAAGATACATACACGCCCATTTTCACGGGAGTCAAGATATGAAGAAAAACCTAAATGCTCTTCAGTGAGTGAATGGATAAAGATGGTCTAAATATATATACCAATAAACACACACAAAAGCATGGGGGGGATAATACTCAGCCATAAAAAATGAACTGAATCTTGCCATTTGTGACCACATGGATCAACCTTGAGGGTACTATGCTAAGTGAAATAAGTCACACCAAAATGACAAATACCGTGTGATTTTTATACATGAAATCAAGCAAATAACAAAACAACGCCCCCCCCCCCCAATAAGCCAAATTTATAAATACAAAGAACAGACAGGTGGTTGCCAGAGTGGAGGGGTGGATGTTAAATGAGTGAGCAGAGTTTCAAAGTACAAACTTCTGTCACAAAACAAAGTCTTGGGGATGTATGTACAGGATGGTGACTAAATGTTATCAATAACATTCTACTGGATATTTGAAAGTTATTAAGAGTAAACCTGAAAAGTTCTCATTACTATAAAAATATTTTATAAGTGTGTATGGTGACAGATGGTAACTAGATTGGTTGTAGTGAACATTTCAGAGTATATACAAATATCAAATCATTATGGAGACCTGAAATATTTTGTCAGTTTTACCTAAGAGGCTTTTATATAATTAAAAAATAAAGACTATTCCTGTATACTATTACTAGATAAATATCCCACAACTCAGTGGCATAAAATGATAACTGTATTATTGCTCAGAAGTCTGTGAATCAGGAATTTGGGCAGCACTCAGTGAGGTTCGACCATCTCCACTCCATGTGGCACCAGCTGAATTTATTCATTCAGCTGCATGCTAGCATCTTGGCTCAATTGGAAGATCAAAAATAGACTCTCATGTAACTAGGCCCATGGTGCTGGCTGTCAGCAGGGAAATTCAGTTCTCTTCCCCAAGACAGTGCTGATCACATTGTCTCATCCTCCCGGTCCTCTCCCTCTAGGTGGCTTCTCTTTCCACATGCATGGTCTTAACGTTCTTCTGTAGAGGTTCAAGGGAGATAAAGAATGAAAGCAGACACTTCTAAGACACTTGAGACATGAGTCCAAAATCGGCATAGCGCGACTCTGGCAGTATTCTATTGGACCAAAGAAAAAGACCAGCCCAGTCTTCAGAGGTGGGGAAACAGGCTTCATCTTTTTTTTTTTTTTTAAAGATTTTATTTATTTATCATACACAGAGAGAGAGATCACAAGTAGGCAGAAAGGCAGGCAGAGAGAGAGGAGGAAGCAGGCTCCCTGCCGAGCAGAGAGCCCGATGTGAGCCTTGATCCCAGGACCCTGAGATCATGACCTGAGCGGGAGACAGAGGCTTTAACCCACTGAGCCACCCAGGCGCCCTAGGCTTCATCTTTTGATGGGAGATGAGACAATGTTTTATTATAAAAGGGCACCTGGAATCTGAGTCTGTCTTTGAGGGGGAACATATGCTATACCAAAGACCTCAGCTATACAACCACCAGGAGAAAAGTATTCTATTTAGGCTTGAATTGGTAGGAGGATGAAAATCTAAGTCTAGGTTTGCTGGTTGCTAGCTTGCACATGAGTGGAGAATCTGAGAATCGAGTCAACCCACAGCTCAAACAGGAAGAAAGCTTAAATCCCCACAGTATTCTTTAAGCACCAAAGACAATCATTCCTGAATCTGGTACTATCCTGGACTTCCCAATATTTTTGAGTCAAAAACCTTCCCTTTTATGTTTAAGTCAGTTTTAATAGCATTCTTATCGCCTATAATTGAAACAATTCTGAATGGCACAGACAGGCTCTGTCTGCACAGAGAGGAGGAACTACCTCAGTTCCCTCTGTCTGAACCTCAAAGACCTGAGTAAGACAGAAAGTTGACCAGCATTTGCTTCTGCTCTTCTCCAGCCCTCATTTTGCAATTAACATTCAGCAAGTCTACATTCAGGATGTAGGTTGTATTGTTTTGGACTATCCTCAATTAGAACAGGATGTGTGTTTACCTAGAACCGCTGACTCTGTTAGGTCAATGAGATGAGGAGAAGTGGGTAAGGGCTGGTACAAGTCAGAGGTCAGGACTTATGTATCAGTACCAACCATGAAAGTCTTCATGGCAGGGCAAAGATGGAAACAGCAAAACCAGTCACAAAGTCCAAAGATGACATGATCAGAAATAAGGTAAATGACATGTTAAGATAATGGCTCAGCATGAATTCAGTGACATCAAAAGCAGGTTCTGGAGGCCCATGTGATGACAACAGAATGGCCTCGGCATGTGACAGCTAAGTGAAGATCAAATGCATCTTTCAGAAGGGCCATCAGGGGGATGAGAGTACATTGACCTAATCTGAGGTTCCTCAGCAAAATTAAATTCTGCTTTTCATGCCAGAATTTTTCTTAAACCCTGACCTAACCCCAGATCTAATGTAACCACTTGGTCATTTCCTCAAGGCCATACTGTTTACAACATGCTGCCTACATCTATGCTGATTCAAAAAGGCTAGGGCTTGAGCAGGACCCAACAGGTTTGACACAGTAAGATGGTCTGTGGCAAGTGAAACCTCCTACTCGCCCTATCCTTCCTCCATATATACCTATTATTTAAGTCTCTGATCTTAATGTTTGTGGAAAACACTAAAGAGATTCTTAAATAATAATAGCAACTATTATTGTTTACAAATTCTAACTATATACCAGAAATTATACCAGATTGCTTACAATAAATCTCTTATTGGATTTATGGAATTGGTCCCATCATTATTCTCATTTTAAAGAGTGCCCATCCAATCCTCTATGTATGCTAAAGGCAAAAAAAAAAAAAAAAAACCCAAACAAACAAAAAAACCCCACAAGCTTTTCCATTTCATGAGCACAGACTTTGTACATCACTTTATTTGTGTAGATTACTTTTCCCCTAGAAATAAAAAGTGTCTCATTTTCCCCACTACCTAAAAGAAAAGAAATCTAAATCACTTCAAACAACATTTAGAAGCTCACTTATTATAAAGTCAAAATATGCCAACCTGAGAAAGTAATGATACAGGACATTTTCCTTTTCATTTCTAAAGTGTAATAAGACAGTTAAAATTGAAATCAGTATATCATTCAAGTTTCTCACATGTAGACGTGAGCAGCTAGCGTCCTGTGTAATGCTGAGACCTCTGTTACAGGGCATTTCTGAACCTGGCTGATTATGTGAATTCATGTGGAGCTTGTTAAAAACACTCACTCAGTTGCCCTATTCAAGACCTTCTGAATCAAAACATCTGGGTGGGGGACCAAGGAATAGCTTTTTAAACACTTCCCAGGTGATTCACCTTGTCAGCTAGATTTGTGAACCCCTTTCTCATCAATAGCAAATTGCTTTAAAAATCAAAGTGGATTTCCTACATGTTAATATTCTAGGATGTTAATATCAGCTTGAAATATTTAATATAGGCGTCAAGACACTTTTGAAGTAGGTTTGATTTCCTGTTCAGTGTTTAGGCTGGACCTATTTAATCCAGAGATGTGGAGACATGCAGCCACTTCCCTTTGCCCAAGTCAGACACTAAAGGAAGCTTAATTGCTACTTTCCCTACTGACATTAAAGTTGTGTGTTGTATTTGAAGGGTTTTCCCACTATTTCTCAGTGTGAGATTTTGAGTCCAGCTTAGGAGATTCCAGTCCTCCTTGCTTACTAGCACTGTAACCTTCTAAGTCCTTTGCTTAGAAAGAATAACCTTCCCTCTCCCCTAAATGGTGCCTCTTTTCTCTAGGTACTGGATCAAAACTCAGTGCTCCGATCAACTCCATATCTTACTGAGTATGATCTTAATTTGAATTCGTACTATTGTTTATATTTTGCCTTGGACTTGATTCCTAATTATGGGGAAAGTCTTTTATGGAGATTAAAGTCCACCAAAGACATGCTAATTTTTTTTTTACATTGTTTTCGAGCATGAGGCATTGATTTCCAGAAGAGGTGGAAGGTAAAAGTTTACTGAAAAAGTGGATGGATGGAAGAATGACCTGGATGTTAATGTTCAACTGGATTTTCAGCAAGTTGCTAAGATATCACTGGTCAACCTCAGGGCAAGGAAAGAAGTTTAGCGCTTGACCTCTCTCTGCTTCAGCTTCCTCACCAACAAAATGGAGAAAGAGGAGGAAAAACAAGATAATTCTTGAGGTTCATTTTAGTCTAATATTAACAAATTGTAGCTAAAATTGGAAGGAGAAAAATCCCCCAGCCTTTGGCTTCACTGTTAAATAAATAAATTTATTTGTTTGTTTGTTTGATTAAAGATTTTATTTATCAGAGAGAGAGAGCATGGGCACAGGCTGGGGAAGCAGCAGACCCCCTGCTGAGCAGGGAGCCCTGATGCAGAACTCAATCCCCGGAGCCTGGAATCATGACCAGAGCTGAAGGCAGACACTTAACCAAATAAGCCACCCAGGCATCCCATCCCATTCACTGTTAAGTTGAAATATCACATTACTAAGAAGAAAAAGCCAGTGGTACATATACATGGCCCACTCCCTCACTTCCTTTAGATTTTGTTCAACTATTACCTTCTCAATGAGATCTTACTGAACCACTCCATATAAAGCCACAACTTCTAACTTTCCTTTTATCACTTTTTCTTCCTCAGATACAATGTAATTTACTTATTTATTGCTTATTTCCCTTTACTAGAATGTACGCTCCATGAACACAGGGATTTCTGTTGGGTGTATTTACTTCTATATCCCTGGCTCCTAGCCAGGCATATTACAGGCATTCAGTAGATACTTGCTGAATGAAGCAATAAACAAAAAAGTAATGGAATAGCTATAGATTAACTTGATTCAAGAAACCGAGTGCCTCTTTTAAAGAGTTAGGATGTATGCCAGGCAAAGGGGAGGATATGAAAGGAATAAAAAGCCTTGATCTTCATGGCCACACATTGGGGAAAAGGACAAGTCTGGGGAAGACACATACAGATACAGGAAGACAATACAAGGCAGAATTGCATAAATATCAATCAGAGCCGCACACAGTGTTCTGTGTGAGTTTAAAGGAATGAATAACTGAATTCTGAGCAGAGAAGGACCTGGAAAGGTGTGTGTGGGTCATCAGAGCCCTAAGGGAATAGGGACTCTGAGCAAATCACCACAACTCCAAAGCATCAGATCGCTCTTCTAGAAAAGCAGAATACAATAAACCACCCTCAAAGAGATCCTGGAAGGTTAAATAAAAATACTCACCTCAGTGCAATCAGATGGAAGTTCCCCAATATTGGCTGAATCTGAATCCTTATAATCTGTTACTCTGAAAATAAAGGTGTCAAATAGAGTGACGGACATGGCTCTAAAACAGGGGAAATACTATGCTATATGCTAAGTCTGTACACAAAGGAAAAGGGCATCCTTTCCAAGCCTGATGTACAGATGTGCCGGGTTCATTGCATACTATCCAGATATTCCTAATCTTGTGCATACACAGCTATAAAACTATCCTAGCAATTATTCAAAATCTAATTTTTAAAGCTCTTATTATTGATGTTAGTGTAAACAGGCCAGAAAAAGGGATGTTTAAGTTTGGGGAGAAATGGAATCACCGTAGGAGAGGCGGTCACTTAAGATATGAAAGCCAATGGATCAAGGTTGTGAAACTAATCAGATGTGATTTTTAGTTTTTCTTTAGTTCCTCTGTCATTTAGGCCCTCCTACTGGAGCAGTATCGTACAAGGGAAAGAAAGGGGTAAGTAACCCTAGGAAAACCTTTACCTGAAGTAAGGTTATAAACAACAAGCTACCAAAGGGTCATGACCCAGGACTTTGGGCTGGCAGAAGGTAAGAGGAGCCACTTAAGTCAGAGAGCCTGGCTTTTATAAAATAAGAAACAGCTTTGACGTCAGTGGTGTCCCTGAACTGAACTGCTTAAAGGTTCAAATTGGGTTCAGTTAAATTATCCCTTCCTTCCTGCCTGTCTCTCGTGCACTGCTTCCCCTAAGTCTGACACCACAGTGGATCCACTCCGACCTTTTCCAGACAGAACAAGGCCAGCAAGCCTATTTCCCTTCTCAGCTTTCTGGAAGGAGACTTATCCCAATTCACAATCCCAACAGCTGACCAAAGAAGCCTGGTGAATAAAGGTCAGCTGTGGTGGGTTTGGGGTCCCAAGGGATCTCAACAGTTCCAGGAGACCGCCAGCCATGGGCCCACGGTGTGAACAAGGACTCTTCTCCTGCCTGTCACAAGACCCCTATTCTTAAGGGAATGACCTGAAGCAACCAGACATCTTAAATCTGAAGTTTGAGCTGCTTACTGGAGCCACAGTATTTTGAATCTTTATGCTAATAATGATCACCCATTTTTGTGCATGAGGGAAACAAATTATAGGGTAAATGAGAAAAACTAAAGGTTACAATTACTTTAAGTAGGATTGTGGATGTGCTTAATAACTGGCATATTTCCAATGTGAAGAGATGAAATGCATGAATGGTTATTTTAAAAGAGAACAACTGCTCCATTAATTCAACCACAAAACTATGGACCCAAGTAGGTAAGGATCTTCTGTCTTTCTATCCCTCACCCTCATACACATGGTCATTTTCTTATTAGAGGCAGAGATATTTACAGTTAGCCTAATATGCCCAGAACTAAGTAATTTGCTCAAGGACACCAGAAAATTGTGATAAAGCCTAGATTTTGTCTTCTGATCCATTTATCAGGGCTTCCTAACACGTCATGTTCCTTCTTTGGTCAAGCAGACTTCACTTCTTTGAAATCTGAAGCCAGTTCAAGATTACTAGAAATACTGTACCTTGAGAAGTTAAAACCACTGAGAATACAACTTGTTACAGTTAGGATCTGACTGTAATCTTTTATTTAAAGCTTCCATATAGCGAAGGCTGAGAATTGACAACGAAGAACCTTGAAAGCATATGAAGGAGGAAGAGCACTGTTCACAAAACCAAACAACTTACAATTGGCTACCTTAAGTGGGAGTGTCCGTATCAAATGTCTTGAGGATCAGTCTTGTAATAAGTGTGTGAATCAGGGTTAGAGAGAGAGAATTGGCTGCTTCTGGGAACGGTGGACTTATTTAGAACAAATTAATCTTTTGTGAGACGGTCTCAAAAAGTGGGATAACATAGTGATCGTGAGGATCACCACCAGTGTATGTTTCAAGGCATTAGAGAAAACAAAGGACTTGAGGAACCAGGAAGCAACTTCACTGAGGCAAGCCCAATATTCAGCACTAATTTTCCCTTGAAGGTCTTCCAAGAGTCTTCAGCAGTGCCCTGGAGGACCTGAAGGAAGACAGCTACTCACTCTCACCATTCTCACGAGATGGAACCAGGGTTAAGAGCTGCTTGACTTGAGAGGCCAAGCTCTGTGGTAAAACCAACCTATGGGAAGACAACTCTTTAGTAGTGGTCTGTGGGTAGGAGAAAAGCATAAGGTCTGGGCAGCACAAGGTGGGTTCCTACCTAAAAGCGAGCCAGTCATAGGATAATAGGGTTTGTTGCAAGCTGCTAAGATATGCACAAAGACATGTAAATTCACACTTTTAAAAAACCCTGTACTAGCCAAACAATATTTTAATGAGATATATTTCAGCCCATGGGTCAAGGTATCTTTGTATACATTGCCTATTATTATAAGAGTTACAAATACAAGTTCCTAGACCAAAATATGTGTTAAGGACTTACATGTTTTTTCTTATTTCAACAATGCCCTGAAAACCTTGTGACTTCAGCACAGCATAGTCAGCATAGTGTCATCGCTCTGGTTCCAAAATGTGCGCATGTGTAACACCTGGGTGTATGTCATGGCATCGGATTGAACTACAATCATCTAACCTCAATTCTGGACCATTCTGGACCACAAACCCCAAACACAGAGTAGAGAGCATCACAGAGCTTCAAGTGTTAGAATCAGAAAGGCAGATTAAGCATCTTCAAGTCCTAAACCAAAAAGAAATAATGTTTTCGAATCCTGTTTATTGGATGGTGGATACTTTAGGCTTACTAAACCAGAACTTACCAGAACTTTTTATTTAAAGTTTCTGCCCCCGTGTTTGCCTTTTCCAACATATGCATACATGGCTTTCAGAAAAATACCAGTGTGATTTTGGCAACTAGCATGGAACCCCACATTTGCAATGGCATCCTTTATTCAGCAGGTACCCCTCAGTGACTTTCAATGACATGGGTAAGATCAAAGGAGCAAATGTTTTACTTTCCTTTGCATTCCTATATGTAGCCATCAGAAGATTCAGTCCCCATGCTCTTTTGCTTTATTGCAGATTTCTTTAAGTATCACTGCATTTATGTTGTATCTTTTGAACTGTGCCAATGCTAAAAGTTTGAAGTTTAAGTCACATACAGGATTAAAATTCACACGTCCTTTCAGGCTTCCCTGCAAGAACCATGTTCCTCATTCTTATTCAGAAGATGCAGAAAATCAAAGTAAGTATATAAATGCCATAAATTATTAGTAAGTATTACACTGAAGGATATTAACTCGGTGGGCTTCATCTTCCATATAAGGAGTTCCACAACAAAAATATTTGGCTCTGTTGAAAAAATGTCTCACTATTTGGTGAATGTAGCAATCATTAAATACATCAAACAGCAACACAAAATATACAATTCTAAGGTGTAATGCCTGCCTCTGGCAAGAGGGGTCTCAACTAGAGAAACACAGATAAGAGTCAAATTCCATGCTTAATACCCATTATTTATTTTACATTACCTAAGATTACTATATAAGGCCTTTTAAAAGAAAGATTTTATTTATTTATTTGTTTGTTTGTTTGTTTGTTTATTTTACACAGAGAGAGTACAAGCAGGGGGAGCGACCAGCAGAGGGAGAGGGAGAAGCAGGGTCCCACTGAGCAAGGAGCCTGACATGGGGCTTAATCTCAGGACCCTGGGATCATAACCTGAGCCAAAGGCAGTCATTTACTCTGCTGAGCCTCCCAGGTGTCCATATAAGGCCTTTTATAACAGGCTTTGATTAAACCAAAAGAAGTCAGACACTGACTCCTTTTTTATTAGTTGTCTGTCTTTTTGTAAGTTGTTTATTTTTTTTTAAGAGTGGTTCTAAGTTTGCAGAAAAATTGAGAGCGAGGTATAGAGGATTTCCCCTATAGCTCCTAACACTACACCTGCACAGCCTTTCTCACCATCAGCATTCCCCACTGCACTGGTACAATGGTCATTACCGATGAACCTACAATAACCCACCACAATCACCCTAACTCTACTGTTTACCTTAGGGTTCGCTCTCCATATACACTTTAACATCAGTGTGTCGATATCCACAAAATAACTTATTGGGCTATTGATTAGGATTACACTGACTCTCTGGGAAAGAATGGTCATCTTGACAATATCGAGTCTTTCTATCCATGAACACAGAATCTCTCTGCATTCATTTAGTTCTTCCTGGATTTATTCAGTTTTGCATCTTTCCTCATAGTGATCTTATACATATGGTTATGTTTATATGGAAGTATTGCTCCTAGGGAGGTTCTAATATAAATGGTATTGTGCATATAAGCTTCCTCTTTTTTTTTTTTTTAAGATTTTATTTATTGGACAGAGAGAAACACAGCCAGAGAGGGAACACAGCAAGGGGAGTGAGAGAGGGAGAAGCAGGCTTCCCGCCGAGCAGGGAGCCCGATGTGGGGCTGGATCCCGGGTTTCCAGGATCATGACCTAAGCCGAAGGCAGTTGCTTAACCAACTGAGCCACCCAGGTGCCCCATTAAGTTTTCTCTTTTTATTTTAGTTGACATATGATGCTTCAGGTATGCAATGTAGTCATTCAACAACTTTATACACGACACTATGTTCAACATCAGCGTAGCTACTGTCTGTCACCACACAACACTCTTAAAATATCATTGACTATATCCCCTGTGCTGTGCCTCACTCATTCCATAACTGGAAGCTTGTATCTCCCATTCCCCCCTTCACCCATTCTGTCAATCCTCCCACTCCTTTCCCCTCTGACAAACATCAGTTTTTCTCTGTATTTATATGTTTGATCCTGCTTTTTGTTTGTTCATTTGTTTCTGTAGATTCCACCTAAGTGAAATAATATATGGTATTCATCTTTCTGACTTATTTCACTTAGCATAGTCCCCTCTGGGTCTGTGCATGCTGTTGCAAATGGCAAGATCTCATCCTTTTTATGATTATGCAATATTCCTCCGTGTGTGTGTGTGTGTGTGTGTGTGTGTGTGTGTGTGTGTGTGTACCTATTGATGGACACTTGGGTTGCCTTCATATGTTGGCTATTGTAAATAATGCTGAAGTCAACAGAAGGGTGCAGATACCTTTTCAAATTAAAGTTTTCATATCTGGAGGGCAGGGGGTAAATACCAGGAGTAGAAATACCCAGAAGTAGAATTACTGGATCATACAGTATTTCTATTTTTTTAAAGATATCATTTATTTGTTAAAGAGAGAGAGTGTAAGAGGACAAGCAGGGAGAACAGCAAGCAGAGAGAGAAGCAGGCTCCCTATTGAGCAAGAAGCACAACACAGGACCTGACTCCAGGACCCTGGGATCATGACCCAAGCCAAAGGCAGATGCTGAACCGACTGAGCCACCAAGGTATCCTGATATTTCTACTTTTTAATTTTTTGAGGAACCTCCATACTGTTTTCCACACTGGCTACACCAGTTTACATTCCCACCAACAGAGCACAAGGATTCCTTTTTCTCCATATCCTTGCCAATCCTTGTCTTGTTGATTGTAGCCATCCTGACAAGTGTATGGTATACCTCACAATGGCTTTGATTTGCATTTCCCTGGTAGTTAGTGATGTTGAAGTTTTTAAGTTTTTATTTAAATTTCAGTTAGTTGGGACGCCTGGGTGGCTCAGTTGGTTAAGCGACTGCCTTCGGCTCAGGTCATGATCCCGGACACCCGGGATCGAGTCCCACATCGGGCTCCCTGCTTGGCAGGAAGCCTGCTTCTCCCTCTCTCACTCCCTCTGCTTGTGTTCCCTCTCTCGCTGTGTTTCTCGCTGTCAAATAAATAAAATCTTTAAAAAAATAAATAAATAAATAAATAAATAAATTTCAGTTAGTTAACATACAATGTAGTATATTTCTGGTGTACAATTTGGTGATTCAACACTTCCATACAATACCCCATGCTCACCACAACAAGTACATTCCTTACATTACTAAATTAATGTACAAAAGTCAGTTGTTTTCCTATATGCCAATGAACAATATTAACTTTGTATTCCTGTCATTTAAAAATAGAAAAAAAATATCAAGTTTACCTTCAAATATGCCATTTCCAAAGTCTTATGTAATACCTGCTATAGGGTTTCCAAACTGAAAACCAGAAGAGAATGTCAAAAGGTCTTTTTTTTTTAAGTTTTTCAACAACAATATCAAAGTTGCAATTCCACACCATTCAACACAAAATATGTGATTTTCATTATCTGAAAGCCTAGAGTCAAGATTTTATCTGTTTACACTAATATAAGATGAATCACATGGCAATTTCTTAGGGTTCCAACTACAGGCATACTTATAAGTATTGAGATAGGGCAAGCATAGAACAGACAAAAATGTCTTTTTATAAAGTTTGTTTGACTTTAAAGAGATCGACAAATATATCAGTGTTTTGAATATAAATGAAGCAGGGTAAAGGGAGAGAGTATGCTGAAGGAAGACTAGCTCATCAGGTGGTCAGGAAAGCTCTTTATGATAAAATAACACTGGAATAGAGACCAAAAGGAAATGAGGATGTGAATCCTTTGGCTGTCTAGAGGAAGATCGTTTCAGGTAAAGGAGATGGGGAGTACAAAAGCCCTGAAGTGGGATTGCCATTTTCCTGTTCTACAAACAGAGAGGAAGCCAGAGCAACCAGAGTGAATGAGGAAAAGGTAAAGAGAGAGAGAAGATGTCAAAGAGATACTAATGGGCTACCTCCTAGAGGACCTTCTAGAACCTTGACTTTAATGCTGAATGAAATAGGAAACCATTGGGCAGTTTTTAATATGCAAATGATATAATCTGATTTACATATTTTAAAAGGTTATCACTGCTGGGATGAGAAGAGAACACAGGGAGGACAGTGGCCTATCTCCGTGATTGCACCAATGTTTCTTGCCTCAAGTATTAATGCTCTTGTCTACTCCCTCTACAAATGAAGTAGCCTGACCCTTGTAAACAAAAAGACATTGTGGAGAAAGCAAAGTGGGTCTTCAAGGCTAGGTTATAAAAGACATGGTGACTTCCATACTTTTCCTCTCTTGAATCATGTGCTCTGCCATGTTGTGAGGATAGTCACGTGGCTCATTGAAGAGACCCACATAGCAAGAACTTTCTCAGCCAGCTTACACTAACTTGCCAGAAATTCAAGTGAGTAACCTTGGAAGCCAATCCTCCAGACCCAGGTAAGACTTACAATCCTGGTTGACAACTTGACCATGACCTGACTGAGAAGCACTGTGGCAGAGTGACCAGCTAAGGTGCACCAGAATTCCTGACCCACAGAAATGGGAAAATGATGTTTTAGAGCACTGAGCTTGAGGGTAATTTCATGCCCAGTAAGAAAGAACTGATACAAACAAGGATGGAAACAGTGAGGCAAAAGTGGAGCAAAGAGATGGGAGATGATTTCAGGAATGCAGGAGACCTGGTGGTCTAAACTGGGAGCAACAGAGGCAGTGAGAAGTGGTTTGATGATGAATGTATTATGAAAGTAGGGCCAGGGCCCCTGGGTGGCTCAGTGGGTTAAAGCTTCTGCCTTCGGCTCAGGTCATGATCCCAGGGTCCCAGTCGAGTCGGGCTCTCTGCTCAGCAGGGAGCCTGTTTCCTCTGCTCTCTCTGCCTGCCTCTCTGCCTACTTGTGATCTCTTTGTCTGTCAAATAAATAAATAAAATCTTTTAAAAAATAAAGAAAGAATAAAGAAATAAAGAAATAAGGAAATAAAGAGAGAAGAAGGAGAGAAGGAGAGAAAGAAAGAAAGAAAGAAAGAAAGAAAGAAAGAAAGAAAGAAAGAAAGAAAGAAAGATGGGCCAGAGTTTGCTTAGGGACTTGAGAAAGGGTAAGAGAAAACAAAGGAATTGAGGCAGACTCTGAGATTTTGACCTCAGTGGTGAATGGAATTTTCATTGGTTGAATAGGCAAAGCTGCAAAAAGAACAGGAGTGAAGAATTAGAATTAAAAATTATCAAATACACAGAATTGCTCTATCACTGAAGAGTCATAGTGATAAAATTATATTCTATAAAACTAAAACTACTACCCAGTAATTGATTTTAACAGATAGTATCATAAAACTTCTAAAGTACTTAAGCTTTTCAGTTGTCTCATCTCTTAAATCTCAAAATGCTGAGAGCAAACAGAAGGAGGACAGTTTCATGGCAATCACTCATGAGGTGGAAGTGACCATGGTATGTTTTCACTAAATTCTATTGGGGGAGGGCATACAGAAAAAAATCATATATATATATAAAATATATATACACAAATGTGTACATTTATATATATGATATATATAAAATCTCAAGGTTCCCTCTATTAGGTTAGGGCAAGTGATTTCATTCTGGCCAAAGAGATGGTTGTGAAAGAGGTCATTACTCAGAGCTCTGAATTTAAAAACATCATATGCAACCTTCATGGTCTCCCTTTCCTACTGCTGTGATATCTTGAAATGGTGGCATCGCAAGACAGAAACCTTGGACCCCTGGAGCTCCATGTGGAGACATTTGCATTAGACTTCGTGTGAGAAAAAGAACTTCTTCCAGGCTCCACTGAGATTTGGAGTCTGTCACCATAGCCAACTCCCCCCTGTGCTCCATGCATGGTCTCCAGGCTCAGAGGAGGCCAAGCTCACTTCGCAGGAAAACCTCACAGCCGGAAGCCCACCCACGGTGGCTGCGAAACCACAGCCTCTACCCGCCATCAGGTCCTATGTGCATGGATCACATCAGTGCAAATAGACAGTAATGTTCCCAGTCTTTCCCAGGGCCTTTGCTGATGTATCCTTCCATCTCTAGGCCCCACCTAGGCTAGGAGAGATTCCTTACTCCCGTAATCCCATAAAATGTGCCTTAGTAATAAATAGCCTTGTTCTGGCACAGATCATATTTTAACTAATAAGTCCCCGTGTCTTCATCTTCTGCTTCTAGGAGTGCCTAATATACAGTCAGACACAGTACCCAATAAATACTGGACATATGAATGGGGCTAGCAGTTGTAGCAATGAAAACATTCAGCTATAGCATTTGTGTCATCGTATATAAAATATCTATGGAACTGGTGAAAACACAGGCCAGGGCTAACATACAGTGGACTAAAGTAGAGACGAGAATGAAAACCATCTCTTCATTTGATTAATAGACTTCATTTTGTAATTTCAGTGCTACAGTCGCCCGACCTTGGTCTCAGGTCCACCAATAATGCTGAGCTTTCCCAAGCTTGTCTGACGATTCCTCACGTCTGTTCTGTTTTCCTTCCTAAATGAAACACCCTGTTAACTGTTCCTAATAAACTTCATCTCAATAGCATGTTTTTTTCTCTTACATTATAGTCTTTTATCCCTAGAACAATTCAAGCAGAGTTATAAAACAAAGAGAAACAGGGACGGTGAGGAGTTACATCAATGATGGCCCTCACAATGTTATATGTGATACAGAAAAATCAGAAATGATTGAATGTCCCAGAACTCAAATGTCCAAAAATTGTATTACATCTATTCAAAGTATACTGCATAGCAAGTATATGCCCAAGGATCTTTTCCTGCTATAAAGTCATCATAAGCACAATCACAACAAATATTTGTATAACATTAACCAGGAACCAAGTCTTTTCCAAGCATTTTATATATAGACTCAATTGACCTTCCCAAGAACTGTGAGACAGATATTCTCATTGGTCCCATACTATGGATGAAACCAAGGCATGAAGAGATTAAGTTACTTGTATGATCCTAAGTTGATAAATTGTGGAGCAGGTACGCAAAACAAGCACACAGAACGCACACTCTCAATGTGCATATGTATTTCACAGAGAGTATAATTTGGTCTCCAATGCACAAATATTACATATACATATAGATGCTTCATATATGCCTACATTTATATTTATGAGCATGCCAATATATATGTAGTACAGAAAGAGTGGGTAGAAAATATGCCCAAATACTAAGTGATTTTCTGCTTCTTTTTAAAGAATTTATTCTATGTTGGGGGGTATACTTTATAATATAAAAACAACAGTTAATTTTTATCCCCAGAACAAGGTACATGCACTCTAGACCTACTGAATTACACTCTAAAGAGCATCTCAGTCTGAGCTATGCCCAGGCTGTGGTTGCATGATGGTCATCAGCTGCTTCCCTGAGCACCTGCTTTGTGTCTAATACTGCTGGAAGTTCTGGGGAGATAATGAGAGAACATTTAAGGAGGACAACAATCTATGTTTCACAGTGAGCTACAAATCCAATTGTCTGTTTCCCAGACAGGAAGCCCGCGAAGGTGGGAACTGTGCCATCTCCTCAGTGTCGCTGCACCCTACCACAGTGACCGTCAAGGGAGGGTGTCCGATCAACGTTGAGAAATTACTACCCTGCAGAAAGCAGAGCTTAGATTTCAACCTCAGAAGCCCTAGGTTAAACTGAAACTCCTCCCCATAATTCGCCAGGCCGTGAACCCCATGTATAGACAGTAGTAACAGGATCCAATAAACACACTTCAGGGATCAAAAGAAATACAAGAGAATCTGAGATACAAAATAACATCGTCCACATTATTTGCATTTAGAAGAGATGAGATGGAACAATATTTATCAAGGGTTTCTTAAGTCAGGCATCCTGATCTAAGTTGATTTCTTCTCAGAACAACAGGGGTAGAAGAACAAGCAATCTGGGATATAAACTGGGACTCTTGGCTAATAGCTGATCTTTCTGCTTAATTTCAAGGAGGTCAGGCCTGCAGTCTATCACCGAGACGTTGCCAACATCAACGTGTAGAAGAAATCTCTCCCACCATTCCCATTTTGTTCTTCCCAAGGGAGGAGAAACAGTTGAGAAGGAAGGCAAAAATATCCATATTACTCTTCTGCTGAGTGGTCTGAGGACATATCAAAACCTCTTACGAAAGGCATTTATTCCTTTGAATAAATGGGAATTCTTAATGGAATGCCTTTCCATTCTTGAAAGTGCTGTGCTAAAAAGATCCAATGCTTGACAAGTGTTTTCTTTAGAAATAAAAATCACAGCTGGTTTTATATTATGTATTTTGGTTAGAAACATGTTAAGATTTGCCTTTATTTGTTTTTAGCAATGTTAGAAAAACCATCATCTACTTAACATGATTAATTTAGCCCTTTTTTTGTCTCTCTCCCTCTCCCATTCTCACAGATTTCTAAATGTTAGACTAAACATTAAATAAGTTGTTACTGAAACTTTAGAAAATGTTTGTAAACATCCTCTTTTTTAATGGTGCAAGCCCACATTTGGGGAGACCCACTGTTCTAATTTCTATTCATTTTAAAATCAAGTTTATCCATTTCAATTATAAATTACATATAACTGAAACAATTACTCCCTGCTGAAAATTTTTTTCTAGAGACTTTCAGCAAATACATACCTATATGTGTGTGTGTGTGTCTGTGTCTGTGTGTATATACACTTTTATAAACGTATCACTCTAGAGTTTATGTAAAAAGAATTTTACATTCCCACCAGCAATGAATGCAAGTTCCTGTTATACCACATTGTCACCAGCCTTTTCTGGTGCTGTCAGGACTTTGGATTTTCACCATTCTAATCATTGTTTAGTAGCATGTCATTGTTTTAATTTGCATTTCCTGATAACAAAGGGTATGCACCCATTTTTTCCATGTGTTTATTTGCTATATATGGATATCTTCTTCAGTAAGGTGTCTGCTAAGGTCTTTAGTTCATTTTTAATGGAGTCATTACTTTTCTTATTGTTGACTTATAAGTGTTCATTATATATTTTCAATAGTAGTCTGTTATTAGATGTGCCTTTTGCAAATATTTTCTTCTAGTTTGTGGCCTGTCTTATTCTCTTGATATTGCCTTTTGGAGAAGTTTTTAATTTTAATAAAATCCAGGGGTATAAATTGCATTCACCAGTTAAAAAAAAATAAAATTGTTTTAAAGTGAGTGGTAATGTGATTTTCAAAAAGCAGCCTTGCAAGTTCTAAAGTTCTTAAGGGGAAGCCTAGGGTTTCCATGGGGTTAAAAACAAACAAACAAACCCAAAACTGGTAATAAAAACTGAAAAGATTTTTCTCTTTAATTAAAAGAAATGAGTCAAAATAACTGTTCAGTACACAAATTAATTGAGTACACAAATGTATCTGGCTAATGCCCATGGTACTGTTGGACCTGTCTCTTCTTGCCCCAATCCCCAATTTATAAGGTCTATGAAATATTTGTATTACTTTGTATTGAGATTATATGGGTCACAGTGCTTGCTGAGAGATTAGATGGGGCCAGTCTAAAACTTATATTTTAGAAATAAGTAAGCACCAGGTACTTTAAATTTATGAAACTATCAGAACCCCTCAGTCACTGCACCCATGTAAAAATAGAAATCTTATGGTTAGTATCTGTGGTTTTGACTTCTCAGCGTCCTCTCTTCTGGAAATATAACCATCTTTTTTCCTTGTATAGATCATCCACCTGTCATTTTAGGGTTTGAAGCCACCGCCACCAAACAGGGTGTGTGACTCTAGCCAATGCGGCCTCTTTCCCCTATACAAAGATCTCAGGGGTGAGCTAAAGATTCAAGCAGAGCTAGTCAAAGTGTTTCCTTGGATTAACATGGCTGTTGGTGGAAAGGGGATTTGTATCTTCCCTTCCCTGTTTTTCTTGCATCAAAGGCTATAAAGTAATAGTTATACTGGAACTGTCTAGGGCCATCTTTGCTACTTGAGAGAATAGCCCTGAAATTGAAGTTCACCCAACAGACATAAGAGATGGAGTGGGAGGAACTTTTTGCCCTGATCAAAGTCCAATCTACAGGGCGCCTGGGTGGCTCAGTTGGTTGGGCGACTGCCTTCAGCTCAGGTCATGATCCCGGAGACCTGGCATCAAGTCCCACATCGGGCTTCCTGCTCGGCGGGAAGCCTGCTTCTCCCTCTCTCACTCCCCCTGTTTGTGTTCCCTCTCTGGCTGTGTTTCTCTCTGTCAAATAAATAAAATCTTTAAAAAAAAAAAAAAAGTTCAATCTACTCCTTAGAGCTTAACTACAGGACCTAACAAAGTCCTTTGTGCTAAAGTTAAGTCTCAGTTGTACTGGGAAGGCAACCAATCGTCAGCACTAGCTAGCATCTTCATTATGCCATTTTCACTGGTCCTTAATTTGCACACTACAGTTGGGAAAACACCAGTGTTTTTCTTCTCCGCCTATGTCTGGCCAATGATGTCATCAACTACTGACCGTAAGTACCTATAAGCATATGCACATCCGTAGCTTGAATTCCTTAACTGGAAGTGCCTTATAGCACAATATTCATGTCTTATGAGCTGTAAGTGATGAGAAGATATGCCTTTACCACCACCCTGAACTAGGAGAATCAGATGCCTCATGGAAATAGATCACTTTTATCCAAAAATATAGGACAGCAAAGGCTTTTGGAGACATTTATGCCTGCTACATAAACTATAATGCAAGCCATGTCAATTTCACACCAGGAAACAAACATTCAACGAATATATAAAGGATTTTTAACTCTAATATATCATTCTGAATAAATTTGAGGCTATTTATCAATGTAACAGTAAAGGAAAATATAAAGGAACTTGATGCCATCCAGGAAAGTGCTCTGTGCATTTTAGTTTGACTAGCCACAAGTCCATCCTTGTTGGGAGACTTGGGGCTCTGGGGTTATGATGCACAACTTGCATCCAAGATCTCTCAAATGCAGCGTGAGGGCAATACTTACAGAAGACCTTTAGCACACAATAGAACCAGATATGTGAAAGTTCCTAGCAAAATAGGAGCATGTAGTCATTATATATAAACATTACTTTAAGAATTGATGCCAATCAAGTTTTTATGAACTTGCAGGAATCTAGATTTTTCTTTTTTTTTGCAGGAATGTCAGGACTTCAAACTAATTTACACACACACACATGCAAACTAGTGGAGTTTCTAAGGAAGATAAAAAGAGAAATCCTCTGGCAGACAGAATTCAAGAAGAAATGTAAAGCTAGGTGGTCCTTCCCAGAAGCCTGCAGAAACATCAAGGATACTGAACTAGATATAACTCCTTAGGATAAAAGACAAGAAACAGACACGTGACCTCAGGCCCACTAAGCCTGCAAATGGTTGTCCTGAACACAGAAACGAGGATTATAAAAACTGTTTTTTTTTTAAAGATTTTATTTATTTATTTGTCAGAGAGAGAGAGAGAGAGGGAGTGAGACAGAGCAGGCAGCAGGCAGAAGAAGAAGTACACTCCCCGCTGAGCAAGGAATCTGATGTGGGACCAGATCCCAAGATCCTGGGATCATGACCTGAGCCAAAGGCAGATGCTTAACCAAATGAGCCACCCAGGTGTCCCATAAAAACTGTTTTTAAGTGCAGAAAGTAAAGTTACTTTCGGTCAGGGGTCTTAGTGGTGACAAAAAAAAAAAAAAAATATCTTCCATGAAAAACACAAACACAAGAATTGTGTCACATGCATAGAAGATTTCAGTTTTAGTGGTTTAAGATCCCAAATCAACAAAATAAATTTAAGATCTTTCCTGTAATTCAAATTTCTGGGGCTCCAGAGTCCACAGAAAGACCAAAGGTCACAAATCAGAAGAAAATGAACCCTTATAAGATGGAGTCAACTGAGGGCAACCACAAGGAGAATGAGTCCCCAATGAGTTAAAATAATCTATGAGCACCGACAAGAACTTTTACAGTTCCTGAAAAGCTGAAAGTAAAGATTGATAAACATTCTTAAAAGACAAATTACCAAGAAAAAAAACCACTATACCAGTTTGAAAAATAAGGTAAACAACTCTAGAATTAAAGAACACATGAAGACCAAAAGAATGTTTAGGTAACTACCCTGATGTTGGACCAAAAATAAATAGATAGATGATAGATAGATAGATAGATAGATAGATAGATAGATAGATAGATAAACAAATACTGCAAGGTTAAAAATACTAACAATAAAAAATCATTACATAGTGATAAAGGAATCATTTACTAATAAGATTAAAATAATTGATAACATCTGTGCATTTACTATGATTCAGATATGGGGGAGCTAACAATCTAATTAAAAAATATAATACATCTATGTAGAACATTACACCCAATATTTAGAAAATCTACATTTTTATATACACACAGAGTATTTTAGAAATTTATGCTGAATAGACTGCAAAGTTCTCACAAACACCCATACATCAAGAGTATGCAGTACAATAAATTTAGTATTCAATTAAATTAGAAATGTTGTCATTGGCAATAAATAATCAGAGAAAAAAAAATCCTTATGTTTAAGCATTTTAAGATACAGTTAAGTTTTATAAACCCAACAATGCATCACAGTAGAAGTTTCACCTGACTAAGAATGGAAGTACTATGTGTAATATTTACAGGCTGTTCAGAGGCAAATTTATAGCTTCAAATGTATATAAAAGAAATAAGAAACACTAAAAATTTAATGAGATGTTTCTTCAACTCAGAAATTGAGGGCAAAAATAAATATAAACCCAAAGGAAGTAAAAGAAAAAAAAATAAGCACAAATAAATAAAATAGAAGAAACAATAAAATTAGAAAGTGAGCAAGCTAGCTTTTGAGTCCTTTTGTAAGGGCACTAATACCACTCACGAGAACTCCACTGTCAGGACCTAACTTCTTCCCAAAGGCTCCACAAACTAAAACCCTCCCATTGGGGGTTAGGATTTCAACATATGAATTTTTGGGGACACAAACATTTAACCTCTAAGAACTGTCAATTTAGAAATTCAAGAACATTTGCAGACAATAGGAAACAATAAGAGAGATCATTAAAACTGCTGGTTACAGACCAGTATACACACAAGAACCTTCTTATATGGCAGAAACTGCCAATTAGAAAATGTAACCTTTAAAATAACCCGATTCAAAATAGCAGCAAGAGCCTTGCAGTAGTTAGGAATCAGTCTAACAAAACTACAGATTAAAAGATTTGAGATTTAAAGATGTCAATATTATCTTAGCCTGTAATTAAGTATAGTTCTAAACCAAAATCCTTTCAGGGATTTCTTGGATGCTTGTCATATTAATTTGAAATTCCTATGGAAGAGTCAAGTGCTGAGAAAAAGGAAATTTTGAGGAAGAGTTAATAGTGAGATGAGACAAAAAAGAGCTAACAAAAAATGCACTATAAAGGCCGTATAATATTACATGGTGGTACTGATATAATGCTAGACAAACAGATATAATGGAAGCAAATAAAGGGGTCAGAAAGATCTATGTATGTATTTAAACTTGGCTTACCTTTGAGAAAGATAGCCAATCAGATCCCTCTGTGATCTATTTTGAAATAACAGATGAGTTAAAAATATTTACAAAACAAAACTTCAAAATTTTAGAAGTATAAATGAGAACATTTACGATGTTGGATTAAACATGATTTCTTTTTTAAAACAAGACAGGCAAAACTCAACTGTATCGATATGCAAAACAAATATGACAATAAGCAACATATTCAATTGAAAATCAAACTGTGGAAAGGGCAGTTGTATTTGCATTGCCTTTAATTCATAAAGAACTAGTATTCAGCACAATAAAATTAACTACTGTCTAAATGGAAAATGAACAAATAAATAATTCACAGATGGAACAATCTGAATGTTTACTAAGCATATGAAATGATGTTCAGCCTCACTGATAATCCAAGAAAATAAATCTATTAAGCATCACAGAGAGATGATACTTCAAACACATCAGCCTATAAACATTAAAATATCTTACAACATCAAGAATCGGTGAGGAAGGAGGGAGATGGGAACTCTAATGTATTGGTAGCAGGAGTACACTAATGCTGTAGTGTTAGTCAATTCTGATTGAGTAGCTGAGGGTCTCCCTGTGACACAAACCTCACTACTTGAAAGTATTTACCTAAGAAGAACCCTAGAACACAGGGGTCTTGCTCTGACAACTACTGATGGCTGGCAACCACTCCTACAATTCAGTATCCCATCTGACGGCGTGACATTAATACTGCACAGACCATGTAAAATTGTTACTATTACATAACACTTGGATGGATTAACAATAGGTACATCTAAAAACAATTTGATCTTACTATTTTTTAAGACTTTATTTATATATTGAGAGAGAGAGAGAACAGAGTATGGGCAGGGGAGGGGGGATGGAGGGGAAGGGAGAAGGAGAGAATCTCCAGCGGACTGCACAGTGAGCACAGAGCCTAACGAGGGGCTTCATCCCATGACCCTGAGACCATGACCTGAGTGGAAGCCAAGAACTGGAAGCTCAATCAACTGAACCACCCAGGTGCCCCTAAAAATAACTTGGTATTATTAAGAACAAAACACCAGGGGCACCTGGGTGGCTCAGTTGGTTAAGCGTCTGCCTTCAGCTCACATCATGATCCTGGAGTCCCGGGATCGAGTCCCACATCAGGCTCCCTGCTCAGCGGGAAGCCTGCTTCTCCCTCTCTCACTCCCCATGCTTGTGTTCCCTCTCTGGCTGGGTTTCTCCCTGTCAAATAAATAAAACCTTAAAAAAAAAAAAAGAACAAAACACCAAATTCTAAAAAATCAAGTTGTAAAAGGAAAATACAGTGTGATAATATTAAGGTAAAATGCCCCAACAGAAAGACCCAAACTGTGTACTGTTTAAGGAAACAAGCGTATGTTACCAAAGGACGAACACCTGCATACATGAATTAGAAGTATACTTAACCAAGCTCAGGGCTAAGCTTACCAATCTGCAGAGTAAAAAGGAAGAAAATGGAATTGAACAAAAGTCATGCTACACATGGGATATTTCTATCTTCTCAATGAACATTTCTTAAGTCTAATAAAAAAGAATAAGATATTTTTATTCCTATGTCTTAGTATAGTTTGAATATTTTATAACTTAAAAAACATGGTACACAGAAAAAAAACGGACCAGCAACCTTGTTTTGCGTTTTTTTTTTAACTTTTATTGAAGGAGATCCATTTTCAGGTTTCAGTGCCCACACCTACTCATGCCTCCTTAGTTCAAAGAAAGACTTTGACTTTATATTCAATCAGCCTAAAGGGTAAACAAGTAGAACTGCATTAATCGTACTGTTAAAATAAAGTATGATGCAAATAATACATGGTAATCATAGAAGGTACCGTGACATGAGGTATTCAGAGATTAGGATCATGTTTCAAATGTCTTTGCTTAGGGTTTCTCATAGAACAACTGTATCCAGCAATCAATTAAGTTCATTCCAAAATAAAGAAAATTTCTCAAGTTCTCTCATGTTTACTGTAGAAAGTTCCAGTTACAATGAAAGGTGATTATTAAGGGAAAAATGAGCAGACGTTCTTAAAATTCATGTTAAAAGGAGAGAAGTCAAGAGCTTTACTTTTTATTGGTATTTATTTGTGTTTTGTTTTGGATTTGCGTGTGCACATGCATGTGTGTGTGTGCGTTTGACATCTCTTTGTCTGCAGGTGTTTCGGGAGCAGGAGGGCTCAGATCAGGGGTCGAAGGACAGCCGTGTGGCTAAAACTCAAATCTATTACCTTACCTTCCGCTTACCCATTTCAAAGTATGGAGAGTCAAATTTGGAAATTCTTTCCATTTTCCACAAAGATTTAGACCTAAATAATCTCTCCATATATTTTTCTCTCAAAGCCTGGCCTTGAGCTGTGCAGCCCACTCCCTCAGGAGGGATATAAGTCTCGGGTCTTAAAAATGGAATCTATTTCTCACACTGCCCCCCCAAGGCAAGTGAGTAGTATAATAGCTTCACATCAGAGGAACCTTCTCCTTTCTCTGACGCCCCCTCCCACCAACCCCAGCAGGGGGTTTTTAAGATAAAGATTCCATCAGCCCCTCTGGGGTTCTTCATTTTTCACACCACATCATTTGTCCTTCTTGAGGCCTTTCTTCTTTGCTGGTCTCCCTTGCACCACTAAATGACTTTCCTGTTAGACTTCCATCCTATTGACCCTTCTGCCGGCTTTAGAGGGTGTGACTCTTTACCTCGAAATGTTTTATTTAAAAAAAAAATGTGGCAAGGGAATGAAAAGAACAAATGATGATTAGGAGAACCAGGTTTTGGAGCACGACAGCAACAGCAGCTTAAAGGCTCCTTTTCCTGAATAACTTTTTCTGCATTCTGTGCTCTGAATATATATTCCACTCCCCGCCCCAAGATTTCGTCAAGCAACTTCCTGAAGGCGAGTAAGAGTTATAGCACTAAAAGCTGGGTGGCTCCATTAGAATCTTCTTGGATGAGACACGTTTCGTTTTCAAGCCTTTAATTTTCTGAATGAGTATCAGATTTCTGAAAATGGAAAGATGACCACAGTTGTACTCCGAACGGTCTGAAGTCATGAGGTTTGGATAGGCTACTTTTGGTTTCTTTTAGCCCAGCTGAAACATAAAGCCCCACAGAGAGGTAAAACTGTTGAGGTTTGCTCTTCTACTCTTTTCGGCAAAGGGGCAGAAGTTCACCTCCCAGCCACCAGGAGGTAAGAGGGGAGGGCTGCCCTGTGAATCACCATGGTGGTTTCCAGTGAAGTTACAGTCCTGCCTAGCTTCTCCAAAATAACATCTGTTATTTGAACCATAAAACACACACGCTGCAATCTCCCAGAAATTAACTACAAATTGTTTTTATTCTCTTGTTTAATGATCTTTATGAATCAATTAGAACAAAAATAGCATTATGCAAGCAGAATCCAAAGAAGACAAATTAAATTTCAACGACACAACATTAACTACTATTAATATTTCCTTAACTAAAACCACAAAACCCATTTGGACATTAATCCCAAAGTAATCAACAAACAGCCAAGACTAATTTTGGAAAAAAGTAAAACTCTGGCGAGAATTAACTGCAGAAATGCAATTTTTTGCCCAGCGTATCTAAAATCATTTTCATTTTCTGGATCTCTGATCTTTATCTGGAAGATAAAGGTTTTCTCGTGAAGAAGTTGGGCATATGGTTAGTAATACTGAACAATGACGCTTGCACACAATAAATATATTTATCTTTTCTTTGCTACACTGGAAATATTTATGAGAACTGAACATGTTCCGCATAATTTTAAAGTCCTACCTTATTCACCTCCGTATTTCCAGCCCTACCACAGGGCAGGTACACACAGACATTCAATAAATATTTCCTGAGTCAGTGAACTGTGCTGCAGCATGCAGACCCAAACAATTTATAGTTTAAGCACTTAAAACCAGCTTGTCACCACTCTAGGTGATCTTACCCATGGTTCTTAGAATTATATTCAAATATTCCAAGGCTGGGGAGAAAAGTGTGCTCATATTTAATCCCATAAATATTTGATGGTATATTTAATATGGACACAGATGAGTGCTAAGTCTCTGTTCTTAGTTTATTATTTTTCTCGTTGTGGTCCGCCCTGTCCTTTCTGTTAGTCCTGGCTGCGGCCGCACGCTGCCAGGCATGGAGGCCCCGGCTGCCAACGAGGCAGCAGGCACTGGCCTCAGAGCTGTGACATATCTATTTAATTAACACAGCTGTTGTAGCTGCTGTGTGAAGTACAAAAGAGTGAAAGTGCTCTGGAAAAAGCATGGCTCGTAAAATCGGGGAGGGGGGGAATGAACGAAATTTCTGGAAACAAAAGACCCACATTTCCCTGTTCACAAAAAAAAAAAAAAAAAAAAAAGGCAAAGCACTCATTCTTTATATTTTGCCAATCCAAAGGGCCGAACCAAAAGGCACTTGACATGTATTTCGTATTTCTTGAATCATGATTTTTGTTTAAATTTTTCCCGGAAGGAAAACTTGTAAGATCAAATTGCTTTGTGTAAAATCACACATTAACTAAACTGTTGTGCCAAAGGTTTGTCTGTTGTTTGTTTATCCCCTTCAGGTTTAGCGAAGGCACATAAACCGTCTCCTTGGCTTAACCCAAGTATCGTATTGTTCAGTTGGGAAACACTCTCATCAAAAATAACCACAAGCAAAATGCTACAGCAGTGATGGAAACAGCATAAGTCCAGTTGTTGCTTTTAAGGTTTTAAGATGTTCATATGCAATCTCAATGCCCCATTAAATTTCATGGTGAGGAAGGGAAATTCTTATGATCTATTACAACATGCAATATATTGTAACTACTAAGCTAAAATGTGAACAAGTAAAACGCTATGAGGTAAAAGACATATTAACTACTGATATTTTGGGAAGAGCCCCTCTCCATTTCTACCGAAGAAGTAATGGGGATTAGGTAGGTTTAACAGTTGATGACATGATGGAGACTGAAAAGCCAGATATCTATTTAAGGCATTTGCAGAATCACCGAATGAGAGGACCCCTTTGAATTCTGAAAGGCCAACTCCCTGTTTTACAGATGAGAAAGCTGAGCCTTGGGAAGGGGAAGGGACTAGCCCCCACAGCACTCAACTGGTTAGCAATAGAATTCAAATCAGGAGCTTCTAGGTTATTGCTTTCTGCACTTACATTTTACTGAGCGAAAGATGTTACATGAATTTTTTTAAAACCTGCCCTCTCACACATTATTATTTTCTTTTCTCCCATCCTTTCCTAGTATTCCCAGGACCTGATACAGTGCTTCTCACTAGCACGTACTAAGTCAATATTAGTTGAACAAATGGAAAACAAATGAGTAAATAGTCACAAACATATTTCTAGAGTACATATAATTGTTTTATGCTTGCTTTCCTATTATCGCTTTATATTTATTAACATTTCCACCTGTGCTTGTTGTTAATGTTACTTTTACACTGCGATGGACACCTCTTATTTCTTCCCTTTTGATTGGCTTAGCTTAAATTTTCAGGAATTGCCAGGTCAATAGGAATGCATGCTGTAATAGCTCAACATTATATAGCCAAATCGCTTAGCCAAGTAATTTTATTAATCTCTAATGACACCAACAGTAGCACAGTAGGAACAGTTCTATCACAACCTAAATTGGAATTCATGAAAATTGCAAAAAAATGAAAACTAAATAGAAATTAATTGGAAATTGCTTGTGCTTCTCATTTTGTTTATTTCATTGCATTTTCTATGTCTACATGTTTTTTATAATTGCATTCATTTTATGTTCTTTAGACTTAGGTGAAGACCACTCTCCTTTACCCATGTTTTCTAAGCTAATCATTTTCTTTCCCACATTATGATTTAGCCATGAAGCTCAGGTCATGGAAGAGAAGTAGGGCAAACTCAAGGTAATCTTTAATGCTTACAAAATAGCCTGAAATGAAGTTCATACAAAATACAACCTGTCTACAAATATAATTTTAAAAACTTAGTAGTTCTCTACCATTAGCATAAAGGATAAACAAAAGCAAAGTAAATGATGAAGATGAAATAGGTATTTTTGTCTGAAAGTACGCAGGTGAAATTCCACCAGGAGCTATGATGAGGTTGGCCGACGTGTACGCCTGTGTGCAGTACCATCAGGAATGTGACAGCTACCAATTCTGACTAGCACCTGTGTTTTATTGGTACCAGAAATGTCAGGAGTGGCATTGCCGTCAGTGATATGTACACATTTACACAGAAAATAAAGTAAAATTCTTTCCACTTGTTTGGTTATTAACGTTCTCGGAAAATTCATTATACACCTATATAGGTGTGTTGGCATAAAAAGGGTGAGATCATTTTAAACAGTGTCCTCATTTATGCGAATTTCTGGAACGACACATGAAGGTTATACAGACCTAAGAGGTATGTGTTGCTGGAAGGAGTCTCACACTTTGAAGGATGTTTGACATCCCTGGACAAATTCTCATAGAGTCTCCCAATCATTATGATACCCCAACCACAAAATACCAACACATTTCTAAAATCCTCCCTGGATGCTCTAACTATTAAGAGCCACTGACAGATAAGCCAGGGCTGAGCCAAGGGGGAGAATTTAAAACTCACAACTACTAACAACTCCAGGGAATTAGAGGGAGAGGAGAAAAGGGAGAGGTTAAGACATTTGCGCTCCCCCCTTCTCTTCTGCCGTAGGAAGACGGTTTTGATTACACAGACAGAAAGGAAAGCCAAGGATGGACCCAGCGGACCCAGGCCTCCCATGACAACCCCATTTGGAGAAAGCCTGTACCAAGAGCTCACTGAGCAGCAAAGCCTGGGTAGGCAGAAAGAGAGCCCCAGTTTAGCTCTCCTCAATTAGCCTTGGTTCTTCTGGTTTGGAAGGAAGCCTGAAACTCCCACACACTCTGAGAAGGGATGTACTGATTAGCCAAGATTCTGAGTAAGGCTTAAACTGGAAGAAGTGACTGTTAGGAAAACAAAGTGGCCTTGTGCAGAAGGCAGCAACGTGGCCCACCTGGCCAGAGCCACAGCCCATCTCAGGGAGGTTGTGGATCCAGGGAAAGCAGAGGTGGAGCCAAGGCCGCAGGAAAAAGCCACTGGGCCCTGACCGAGCTGAAAGCCCCCACCTGCCCATGTCATCTGACCACACAGGAAAGAATGCACTGCCAAGGTGGACATGAGGCAGTGCCTGGGGCAGAGGTCAGCTAGGGCCCAGGGAGCCACACAGCCAGGATTCCCTACCGCCCCCTCCATTGTCATCAGCTCAGCACTCAACTACTTGTCCAGACGCTCCTACACCATCAGAGACTTTAGGAGCAAAGACGGAAAAACCTAACTTTGTGCATTTTTACCTAAATCGGCAGAGTTTAAGTTATCCCCAGCCTCCCCACAACCATAATTAATTAATTACTGCACTGGACTTCGTTCAAAATTGCTGGATAGAAACCGGTGTTTACAATTCTTCCTTTTCTCCCACCCGTAGGGCAGGGAAGAAGATCTAGTGGTAAGAAAATTAAACCTGTGTGATTGATCTCTGCCCATCTCAGTGTGCCCATCACAGGTGAACTTCTAGCTCATAAAGTCATCTAAGTAGAATTTCATTCAGTGATAATTCACTAGGATGGCAACTCCATGAAGCCAAGATGTTACCTGACTTCTTCTCTGTTACATCCCCAACACCAAAAACAGTGCATGGCATGCAGCAGGTGTTCAAAAAAAAATTTTTTTTTAAAGATTTTATTTTGTTGAGCAACAGACATAGTGAGAGAGAGTGCATACACAAGCAGGCAGAGGGAGAAGCAGGCTCCTCACTGAGCTGCAGGGACCCCATTGCAGAACTTGATTCCAGGATGCTATGCTCATGACCTGAGCCAAAGACAGATGCTTGACCACCCAGGCATCCCCCCCGAAAAAAAATTGAATAAATATTAATTTTAGTAATACACCAATAGTTCTAATAGTGGCTATCCCTTACACCAATCCATGTTACCTCTCAGCATGAAAACCAGTTTTTAACTTTAACACTTCCACTGATATTCATCAGATTCTAACCTAAAACCTAAAATCCTTAAGCTATTCACTCTGGAGTCAAAGTGCATCCCTGATTTATTTTGACAATTCGACTCCACTGATTAATTAAAATTGAGCAAAATTTAAAATTCATTTCTTCAGCCACACGAACTACACCTGAAGGAGCCTTACCGTAGCCACACCTTCCCTGTGGCCTCAGACCAAGCAGTGTGGCTGCAGAAGCTCCCCAAACACTGGAGAACGTTCCCATCATGGCCAACAAGCCTACTGGACTGTGCTGGCCAGAGCATCAAACGCTTCCCATCCTCTCTACAGACCTCTCCAAAGCATTCTTCCTTTTGAAAATTGTAACAGTTGAGAAGATGTTTTCCATTTACATCTTTAAATGGCAGGGAAAGCTTTAATTTTTCCACGTGCTGATCCCCACTTGCAGTTTCTTAGGTCTCCCTTTCTATATGAAGGGTATCATCGCACATTTCTTTCCACATACATTAATTGGCTTAGATCAGTAACCTAATGACTCCAAAGGCAACAATATTGGGAAAGTACACCATTCTTTGACAGCTATGATTGAAGTGCTGATGAAAAGAGGGAGTTTCTCTTTGCCTCTCCTTCAGAGGCCTGCGCTGAGTCAGGTCGGGTCACCCCATCATCTCCCGTAACACCCATAAAGCTGGGACCAAGGAGATGGGGTCCTGACTCTTTTAAAAGTCAGGACTTTGGGGGTGCCTAGGTGGCTCAGTTAAGTGTCTGACTCTTGGTTTCAGCTCAGGTCACAATCTCAGCCTCGTGAGATCAAGCCCCGTGTGGGGCTCTGTGCTCACAGCTGAGTTTGCTTGCGATTCTTTCCCTCCCTCTGGCCCTCCCCCAACTCAATAAGTATATAAATAAAATCTTTTTTAAAAATAAAGGCAGGACTTCTGGCTTTTAAAATTAATGACTGAATAAGTAATAAATATTAGTAACCATTAATAAAGTTAATATTTATTCATGATACTGAGAAGATTTCAATCCTTGATACAAAATCACTAATTTTTTTTTTTAATAATCTGGATACAGGTGAATAGGGTAATGTACTTTGTACCCCCAAATAGCCAACCATGCCAAGCCCAAGTTATGCTAATAAAAACACTGGTATCTTACTTCCCTCAGAAGTTGAAGTCACCATTCTGATTATTTACCTACCTCATTAATGCTCCCTTAGATAGGTACATGCCATTTATTTTAGAAAGAGCTTTTTAAAACACTTAAAAAAATTTTAAGTTTTGGTATTTAAAGAGTAAGTTTTAATTATCTAGAAATACCACTTAGAGAAATACTCTGTGATATCTGATGCATAAAGAATTAATGGAATTGGGGGCACCTGGGTGGTTCAGAATCTGCCTTTGGCTCGGGTCATGATCCCGAGTTCGAGCCCCACATCAGGCTCCCACCTGCTTGGTGGGAAGCCTGCTTCTCCTTCTCTCGCTCCCCCTGTTTGTGTTCCCCCTTCAGCTGTGTTTCTTGCTGTCAAATAAATAAATAAAATCTTTTAAAAAAGGAATTACTGGAATTGTTTATTTCTGATTTAAAACACTAATGGTATTCGAAATCCATTATTAGAGTCACATCCATGTTCAAAATCTCCAATGATGACTATCATCAAAACACCAGTTATATGTACAATGTACCTTTTTGTCCCCAAAAAGTATTAAGCTAGAATCCAAACAATAAGCTCAACAGGAAAATAAATAGCAAAAGATTAAACGACTAACCTAACTTCAGATCCCTTGTCTGTTGAGTAAGAGTAGTAGTACCTACCTCTGATTGTCATGAAAAATAAGTGACATAATGCATGAAAGCAACTAGCATGGCACCTGGCCCAGCATAAGCCTTCAGGAAACGTCAGGAGTGATGTCATTGATAGGATCTCACCCCTAGGTTCTAATTATTGTGACCATCTTTTCAGGGATGCCCAGCTCCCCTTCACTGAACAAGAGCAGAGAACAGATGTAGTGGGCTCCAGAAGAAGGATACTGAGAGCACTGGCATGCAGAACTCGTGAGTCACAGAACCTACACAGTTCTCTGCTGACTCATAGCATGAGGGCCGCATCACCACTGTGGGCTGCTGGGGGCACGGGAGCAGGAGCAGCCAAAGAAACATCTGATGTGGGTTCAAACCCTGGCTTAGATGGATTCATTTCACAAAGTTGGGCAAATTCCACAAATGCTCTGAGGCTCAGTTTCCTCATGTTTCCATTAGTACAATGAATGCCTAGCTCACAGGGTTTTTATGACAATCCCGCTGGAATCCTCAAGAAAGCAACTAGCAGTTAGAGTTGAAAGGGGGACAATTCTTCTACCTGCTGCTGAGCAAGGAGCTGCCTCATTAGAGCAAACAGTTTAGGTAGCCAGCGCCAAGTTATTCAACTGACGTGAAAGCCACAAAACTCCTGAGAAGCCTTCCTCGTCTGGCTCACCAATACAATAGGTAGACTCAGCAGTCTGAAATACAAGTTAATGAACTAAAATTGTTCCATGACAAAGTATTGATAAGCCATGAAAAAAATACAGGCCATGTTTTACACACCATGCTATTTACCTAACTCAAAGGACTAACCTTTCAGTTTTCTCTATTCTAAGTACTAAAATGAAATGCCTTCCTTATAGGTGTTAGAGTAGATGGTGGCAGAGGCCCTGTGTGTGTGTGTGTGTGTGTGTGTGTGTGTGTGTGTGTGTGTATTTAAGTGAGTTTATAACTTATTTTAAACAAAAACTGAGACACGTGGGTGGCTCAGTTGGTTAAGTATCTGACTACTCTTGATTTTAGCTTAGGTCATGATCTCATGGGGTCCTGGGATCGAGCACCCTATTGGGCTCTGTGCTCAGCAGGGAGTCTACTTAAGATTCTCTTTCTCCCTCTGTCCCTCCCCTGGTTGCACGCTCCCTCTCACTATCTCTCTAAAAATAAATAAATCTTAAAAAACAAACAAACAAACAAAAAACTGTTGGTCCAATACTATTTAAATTTATTGCTCTGTGAAATTCAAAAGTCCAGTTAAATACACCATTATCAATATCCATCCACAAATTTAAAAGACACATAGAGATGAACCTTGACACCAGATGGAATCATTATAAAGGAAACAATCATCTCTGGTTATCTTAAATGTTTACCCAGGACCCCACACTCCATAAGGAAGCAGGGACACTGGTGCTAGATTTAGTTCTTACCACCAGAACATTATACCTACAACTGACACTTTTCTGAAAACACACATTCTTTTTTTCTGATTGCTTGAGTGATTTAGATTTCCTTCTAGGTCAAGGTTGGGTTATCTATGGTCACAGGCAAAATCTGGCTCACTGCCATTTTGCTAGATAAAGTTTTATTGAAATATAGCTACACCCATTCATTTACGTATGTCAGTGGTTGTTTTGGCCACAAAGGCCATTTAGAGCAGTTACAATAGACACCTTACAGACTGCAGGTCTCAAATATTGTCTGGCTCTTTAAGCAGCAAAAAAAGAAAAGTAAAAAGAAAAGTAAAAGGGAAAGAAAAAGAAAAAGAAAAAAAAAGAGTTTGCTGACTCTTACTTTGAGTTATGGTTTTATTTTTTCCTTTAAAATTAGGTCATGGTATATTATATCCTGTCCAATATAAGATTTACGGACAGCTTTAAGCATCGTGTGGTAGACAGAGCTCTTCGGCTATATATAAGGCTTGGCTGGGAAAGAAATGCAAACCTAAAACTATATTTAACAATGAAACTGTAATGCTCTGAATGGACACACCACTCTCTGAGGAAACATCTTCTCCACATCCCCTATTATCCAAAGCTCTGAAGCAGAACTTCGTGTCTCATCACAGTCATTGGGAATTACACCGAGGGCTTAGTGAGGAAACAGTAATTGAAATTCAACCCACTTTCTAGCTCTCTTCTTCTTAAAACAAAATTAGTTGGAAATTTGATGTATTGAGAAGGACATAATGAGTATCCAAGCTCTGGTATGGTGAAATGAAATGGCACATAAATAAAAGAGAGCCAGGGAAAACTTACACACAATTATGCAAAGATTGAGTCTCACGTCGGAAAGATGTGATATGTGGCTTTTATAGGGTCAGAATCTCCCTTCTTGGAAAGCCACTATAACTGACTTTATTACTGCTATTTAACAATAATAATAGCAGCAAGGCATCAGTGCTGCTCCATACTGCCCCTCACAGATAACATCAAGAGGGTGCTTACTCTGTGTCAGGCACTACGTTAAGCTTTTAATTTCACAACAGCTCTGTGGGGAGGGTCCTCCTGCCATATTGTTTTTAAAGAGGAGAGAATGGAGGATGACAGGGGAATTAGCATGCATAAAATGACAAGTATTTTCATATTTGTGTAATATTCACATACATTTATACTCCAGAAGACTGATCATTCATATATCCTACAAATCATTCAAAATGAATATTGCAGTATTGCAAATCAGTTTTTCCCTCCCTCTGCCTCACCAGGTAATTCCTTCATTATATAAAGTCTTATTAAATGAAAAAAGAAGAAGAGAAAAGAATGCCAGATATACTTAAGATTCTCCAGAAATGTGCTTGGCACATTAGAGGTGATGCATATTCAATAAATGTGAATTGCCTTGAATCTGAAAAGTTACTTATGATAGCTAGTCAGGGTAATGGTGCTTCATTTATCCATTGCTCCTTACATCCATGTCAGAGGGTAGACCACTTCCACACTGACTCTGGGCTTAACCATGTGACTTGCTTTAGCCAACGGTTTAATGACAAGTGTGAGAACTTCCTATGTGCTTACTACACCCAAGGGCTAGCTCTCTCACTGCTCTTAGAACCCCATGAACACCATGTGAAGAAGCCCAGACTAGCCTGCAGAGGAAGGAAAGATAATGTGACCCAGCCAACAGCCAGCCAACTGTCAAATGTCTGAGCATAGCCATGGAGGACTAGCCAGCCCCCAGCCGACCTGTCAGCTGACCAGAGAAGTAGGAGGCAGATTCAACCCAGAACTGTCTAGCAGGGTTCCGAGTTAAATCTCTGGTTGGTATTTTAAGCCATTAAGTTCAAAGTTGGTTTATCACATGGAAAAGTTAATGCATCCTCTACCCCCAAAAAGGAAAGGATGCTATTTTTTTATCAGGGGAAACATGAAAACCATTCTCTTAAAAGAATGAAGATTTTTTTTACCCAGTCATTACAGGGAACACTGCTTCGGGGAACCCTTTTCAAAGGATTTATGTGGTAGGTATATAAAGACAACTAGTCAAATAGGACAATGTGGCAGATGGTATTGGATTTATGTGTATTTATGCAGCTCATGTTTAATTGTCTACTTGGCTGTCCACCTTTTGCCCCTCTAGTAGATGGTTATTTATAATAATGGTAATACGTGAACTGGCTGACACTCCAGACACAGCTTCTTCCTTTAGATACATTAAGGAGGAAAAACAAAACAAAACAAAAAAAAACCCAAACTAAACCAAACAAACAAAAAGAGCCACCAAAGCTCCAAAGAGCTATTATAATTGTTTTACAGTTTCATTAGAAAACATCCTGTCTGTTATGCTCGCTTCCGGAAACTCTAATGATAATAGTGTTTGTTGCTACTGCTTAATTCCCCCTCAGGGTGTCTGCCTTTTACAGTTACAATTACAATTGGAAAGTCATTCAACCACATGTTCACATCAATTTACCCATTAATTTATTTGACCTGTTAATCCATTAGTTACTCTCCCAGTAATCCATTAAACTGCTTAAAATAATATTTGCAGTCTCCAGTGTGGGATGACTTTGGGTCAAAGATGACGAATCCAAATTATTAATGATGAAGCTATTTTATTCATTTTGGAAACTCTGATAGTGCTATAAAGCAAACTCTGAATGCCTTCTTAATTACATGATTGCAGAGGAGCTCATAAAGTCCAGTGATAGAGTAATAACTCACTCCTGGGCTCCGAATATCATTCAATCAGTTCATGCTACATCTAGGAAAATATGCTGAAAGACACATGTATGTTGGTGAAACACTATACTTGGTGTTATAGTGCCATAAAGTGGGAAAGCACTGGAGTCGCCCTTAAAAGATGACCATGGAGTGGATGAGACAAATCTACAGAGCGACTACTTCCATATCTAAGCAAGAACTCAATGCGACTCTACCAACCTGCAAAAAGAAACGCAGAAGTTGGGGCAAACCCAGAACACACTGAGGAAGGATCCAGCTTCCACTGTGAAGTCATCAGCTCAAACCTAACAGGAGACACGCAGATACTTGAGGGACTCCCAGTGTAGCCAAGGGAAAGAAAAGCAAGTGGAAGTGGGGGCAGCTGTGACCAACTAGAGAGCTTATACCCTGTCAAAGTTAATGCATGCCACACAGTTGTGGCCACTACTCTAGAGGATCATGACCCAAAGTTGCCAGATTCAATTTTTTTCCAGGTCGTATGGAAAACCAGTATGTAAAATCACTTACTTCTTTTGCATCTAAGTGTGTGTGTGTGTGTGTGTGTGTGTGTGTGTGTGCGCGTGCGCGCGCAAACTACACAAAGCAGGAGCACCCAGCTGGCTCAGTCAATAGATTACGGGACTCTTGATCTCAGGGTTGTAGGTTCAAGCCGTAGTGTATTGAGATTACTTACAAAAAAAAATTAAAAAAAAAAAAAACTGCAGAGAACAAAAGAACCTTATCGAAGAATTTACTTTTGAATACAGAGAACTGGTTTGAGACATCCTAACAAGCATTCCAGATGAACAAAGTGTGGAGGAGTTAAAATGTATGGTGAATTCAGGCAAGAGCCGGCAGGTACACAGTGTCAGGAATGTAAGTAATGGCCATCTGAACCATATTACGGTTATCTATGGAATATTTTAAGCCTTTATAATCAAAAAGGTAAAAACGGAGTCTGAATTTTGTGGTGGTTGTTCTTTAAAGTGAGTTAGCCATTACGTTAGACGTTCCTGGTCTGCTAAGCATCTGCCCAATATCTTCACTGCTCTGCTTCTTGTTAGGGACTTCAGAGAGACAGACAGAGACGAGAGTAAACCAAGGTCAGACACAGATGATGGTAAAGTGACCCCTGACATTCCTGTACTTAATCAGACCAAGGAGTGTGCTAAGAAAAACACACACTGAGGTGTGGAAACCATAAAATATCACTAGGGAAATGAGAAAGCAGGCTTGGTTATAAATGCAAGCCACCTGCTGATATTGCATAAGTGATAGTAAAAGACAAATGCAGAGAGAAATCCCCAAGTTTTAAGCAACACCCAATCTCCTCCTTTTAATTTCCAAAACTGTTTCTGTTAAGTGATTAGGTACAGCTCCCCCTAAACTCCCGAACCTCCACCATCTTCAATCTTACTCTTGGCTGACCTAACAGTCTCTGTCTTCCTCCCTCCCTCTGATTTCCCCCAAATTCAAACACAGAGATATGTCAACTCTCTGCTTTGGAACACATTTCAATTATGTATTAAAAACTGTCAAAGGTCAGTGCCAAAGAAAAATAATTTAACGACCATCTAAAATAACAAAGAAAGTTTTCAACGATAAAGGTGTCACTTCAGCTATTTTTTAACTTTCCTGCCTAAGTTATTCCTTTGCTGTGATGAAGCTAAACAGGCCTCAGCACCTGTCAGTGTTCAGCTGCATATTCTTTTCTAATACCAAACTCAGACATGCACAAAAAAGGCAGTACTGGGGTGCCTGGGTGGCTCAGTCTTTTAAGTGTCTGCTTTGGCTCATGGGCTCAAGGTCTTGGGATGGAGCCCCACTTTGGGCTCCCTGCTCAGCGGGGAGTCTTTTCTCCCTCTGCCCCTCCCCCCACTCCTGTTCACACTCTCTCTCTCAAATGAATAAATAAATAATCTTTCTTTTTTTAAAGGCAGCACTACTATCACATTACCCTTCCTCAGTGCTCTGCACCTACAAATTCTTTCACAATTATCTTCCTCAATCTTCACAAGTGGGTTACAGCATGCTATTGTTACTGGGGGGGAGAGGAGGAAGAAATTAGGACTCTCACCTCTAGTCATAGCTCCAATCATGTGACAAAACCAGGTCACTGTTACTGATGTTCTACCGTGCAACGGATACCTTCTAAAGTGTTTTACATGTATTACTTCAATTAATCCTTACAGCCCAACCAGGCAGGTACTCCATTTTCCTGTGTTTTATAAGTGATAAAACTAAGGCCATAAAATATTGCCTCTTCACAATGTGAACTTTGGTTTCCTGCTTCCAAATTTACTCTTCTTTTAATTCTGTCCCAATTGTTTTACTCATAACCCTGAAAGAAAAATCTACCATTTTTTCCCATAGATTAGGAAAGGATGATGCACTAGCCTTCCCCCAAATGACTCCAACCTAAGTATTCCCTGTTTAAAGTATTTCAAGATTTTTTTCTGCTTTAGTATGACCTATTCTATTCCAGGATTTGTAATTTCTATATCTTTATACTCTCCTGGGAACTCAACAGGATCCAAATGCCTGAAAAAAATACATTCAGTACAAGAAAATGCGTGGAAAAAATGAGAAGAGCACACTTGTCCTAAGACCCTATATCCTCACTAGGGCTGAGTCTAGTAAACGTGGCCATGAAATTTCCAACTGCCAACACGGAAAGGAGAATTCGTTAGGTAAGACGTAGTTTCCATAAATTCAGAATTGAACTCCAGCTCTATTTTTAGAAACAAAGCACTTCCCCTTCATATGATCTTTCGTTGGTGGTATTTCCCTCCTAAGTGAGACTAGTTCGCATGCACATCCAACTACATGACAATGACGTTGAGTAAAGTGCCTGCCCTTAACTTCACCACCAGGCTAAGGGGGGCCCAAAGTGCCTGCCCTCAGAGAACTCTCCTGAGGAAAAACACCAAGGGCAGGCATTACCTTCACAGGACTCAAGTGAAGGTGTGCAGGAGGCCCACCAGAGTCGATGGCTAGGTTGCCCCTTTGACAAGTCTCTCTTGTTGGCACTGAAGAATTCATCAGCTTAGCCAGTGGTCACTTCCAACTTCACCAGCTGATGTTCAGGGGAGGCAGGCTGGGCATCAACATCCTCGGATTACCTCTGAACCTACCCCGTTTCCTTGTCCAGAGCAATCGCGCACCAGCTCTTACCAGCCTTGGGTGTGCTTTCAGAAACTCAAGTTCCCTGAATGTTTAAAAAAAAAAAGATTCTAATATAAAACAATGTGGAGTGGAAAGCAGTGGTCCGATCAAGTTCCCTTTGGCAGACAAGTACCAAAGCACAGACTGGAGACCAGTTGCCAGAGGCCAACACTAACCATATTCCAGAACTCATGCTTCATGGGATATATGCAGGGGGAAAAAAAAGGTATTTCTCTTAATAAGGGCTAACGTAACAATGAACAGATTCTTTTGAATGTATTTGTTTGCAAATTCCTATACAATCTCCATCACCCTAAGCGCAGCCTTTTTATCTGACTAAATAAGCAGAAAACAACTCCTGCAATTCTAACCTTAGTTTTTACGAAAGAGGGCTGATGGCACCCTATACAACAGATGGAGGGAAAAAACATCAATGCTTTATAGTGTAGTCAAAACTCAACTTTAAAGGCCTTTGGTAATAACAACAGCAAAAAAAAAAAAAAAAAAGCATGTTAAAATATTAAGGAATTTTCCAGGTCTCTTTTGTTCTGTTCAGACATCATTTGTCAGGTATGGAAGCCCTCTGCTGGTCAAGACTGTGTACAAGGCAATTACTAGAATTCTGGAAATGGCTTTTTTTTTTTTTTTAAAGATTTTTTTTACCCCCAAACTGTAGTGGATTGGTCCCTGAATTTTCTTCTGAAGATGAATTAAATATCGATTGAACCTAAGTAAGTTGTCTTCTGAAGAGGAGTCCTCCTCTAGGTTCCCAAAATTTTATTAGACATTTCTATTCCTCACGGGGGCATCTCTAAGACTGAGAGCATGAACTGTCGGCTCTGGTAGGGGCGCTGCTCCTGCTGACTGGGTTCCTCTTCACTTGATGCTTAGGAAATATTTCTCATCTGTGTGACTGGTGAGATTTAGCTCGTTTTCTTGAATTCCTCAAGGCCACCGTGTTTTTCAGGATTTGGAGGATTTTATTCTAAAAACCTACTCTGCTTCCTGAATTTGGTTCATTAAGCAAACAACCATCATAATGTAATAGAAAATAATCTCATTCTCAGAGGAGGCTACGGTAAGGCCAAAGCAAGCACGAGAAGGCAAACTACATCGAGAAGCCAGGAGCGTGACAACAAGGAGGGGAAGCCATTAGGCCTTAATGCTTTAGATACAGCACAGCTGACCGGGAAGAAAATAGATGAGTTCCCAGTGTTTCACCCCCTGTGAGAGCCTCTTTAATTCTCTGGCAATTACGTTCATGCACTCCTTTGTTTGCTGTAGCAAAGGAACTTGCCTAGACTTTACCCTACTTCAAATAGCTAAGGGGTCAGGGAGATCCGCCTTGCTCCCAGGATAAGACCCAACCTCTCTGTTTAAAAAAATGTAGCAACAACACTTAAAAAACTAACTTTTTAAATAATGTCTTTTAGGATTTTGAAAACAATGATAGTTGGGTGATCTCTGTAAGCTACTTAGTAACCTTTCTGTGTATCAATTCCTCATTTATAAATGGGAATGATAGAATCGATTTCTCAAGTAGCCCTGATAATTAAGTAGAGAACACATAGCAAGGGCTTAGAAGGGTACCTGACACATGATGAGAGTCATTCACATCATGTAGTGTACCAGCTAACGGAGTGGTTTTTAACCGGAGGTGATTTTGTTCAGACGTGATATTTGGTAATGTCTAGAGACATTTTTATTGTTCTATGACTGGGGTTTGCCACTGGCATCTAGCGGATAGAGTCCAGGAATGTTGGTACATATCCTACAACGCACAGGCTAGCCCCCAACAAACAATTATCTGACCCCAATCGTCAACAGTGCCAAAACCTAAAAACCCTGATTTAAAAACCCTGATTTCTAAGACATTCTAAATGGACAGTGTCTGCTATAGACCTCTCTCTCATCTCTCTCTCTCTCACACACACACATACACATCCTTTTAGAAAACTAAAATGCTTTCTTTTTCTAGCCATTAAGTACATGGTGTTCTCAAGTCTAGATTAGGTAACTCTGATTAACCCAATATGTCAGTCATGTGCTTTTTTGGTGGTCAAATGGCCTCTGGGAGCCTGTTTCCTGACCACGCCGGTCATCCAGTTTTGAGTTGGTCCTTCCTTTCGAACCTTAGGAGACACCTTGATCATCATAGGAAGTCCACGCCCCACCCTCCTCCTTTTCACCATGTGGTGAGATTCATGGAATTCATCTTTCCAAATGACATGGAGTCTCAGATGACCCATCACACAGAAATCATGAGTTATTACCTTTATTAATAGAAGACTGCTTGATCTAAAAAAATTAATTCCGCTTTTACAAACTCTCTCTGATATAGAAAATGGCCAATTGTAATGTGATTTATCAATTTCATCATCAGTTAATACCCACAAAGCTGAGCAATGAAGCCATTAGCCACTGTTAGGACAATTTCAGTGAGAACGTGAATATGCTATTTTCAGTAATTCACTGCACAATATTTGCACAATATTTATTTTTGGTCTGGAAAAGGAGAGGGAAATTAAAGCTGTTGTGGGACTACCCTAGCAGGGTGCCTAGCACAGTAGATGCTCAATAAATATTTATTGAACAACAGACCCGAGGTCTCTATTTATCATCAATATTTGTAAGGGCAAGGTAGCTTACATAAATAGAACAGCACTTTGCAGTTCTCAAAAATGCATTCCTAGTTCTTCTCTCATTTAATATGTTCAACAAGACAGATTGCACTAACTTAATTTGACTAAGAAGAAAACAGACTTAAGAGAAGTCCTCCTCCCTTTCCACTGGCTTCCCGGCACATGCTATGGTCAGAGATTCCCTAATCTGCACTCTTTCCCATCAAAGTTTCCATTCCCTGATGTATCTTATGTTTATGTCAAGAGATGGTCTGCCTACCATCATCAGTTTGATTCTAAGGCTTTTTTAAAGATTTTATTTATTTATTTATTTGATGGGGAGAGAGAGAGAGAGAGAGAGAGAGAGAGAGAGAGAGAGAGATCACAAGTAGGCAGAGAGGCAGACAGAGGGGGAAGCAGAGAGCCCGATGTAGGACTCAATCCCAGGACCTTGAGATCATGACCTGAGCCGAAGGCAGAGGCTTAAACTTCTGAACCACCCAGGCTAAGTTTTATTCAAAAGAGAAAAATTGTCCGATTGGTAAAGTTTATATCATTAACTTCCAAATTGGTAGAAATGTCGAGTGCTATATGACACAAAGTCGGAAAAAATCCAAAGGCCTAATTCTCAGAAGGAAAGTGAAATTTTCTATTGTTTTATGATTTTATTTATTTGAGAGAGAGACAGAGAACATGCACACGCACGTGCACAAGTTGGGGAGAGGGGCAGAAGGCGAGGGGGCTGAGCATGGAGTCCTACACGGGGAGTGCCCTGAGATTGTGACCTGACCCGAAGGCAGCCACTTCACCAACTGAGCCACCAAGGCACCCTGGCAATCATCTATTCTTTTACATACTCCATGATTGCAGCTACATTGTCAGAAATTAAAATTATTTCACCCATAGCATTTTATTTTGTGTTTTAATCAGGAGCAATAGATTGCACATTCCAATTTAGCATACCCAGAAGGCTTGCCACAATTTTTTATACCCCCCTGACTTACTCAACCACTAGGCCCAAGTGTCTGTACAGTGAGCACATGGGTCCACATGTGTGCCCACACAAACTGACCAGATGTCTGGACAACTGAAAAGAAGGAGTTCATCATAAACTGGATGAAAAATATTTTCAGTGTTATTTTTTTCCCAGGACATATCTCAACATTTGTAAAACCCACTGTAATTTACTCATATTCCTACAATATATCAATTTCATAACATGCATTTAAATAATACTTTGAAAGTAATCTTCCAATATTCAAAGAGCCATTCACTAAAAAGCCCTAAGTAACAATGACATGAGTTCTACCTGCGCCCCTCCCCACCACAAAAGAGGCCATAATGTCATTAAAACTAATAGGAGATACCCAGGTTCAGAACTTGGAGAGGGGGAACCCCATGGTTGATAAATTAAAAATGGTTTCCACACGTTCAGCATCATCCTTTCTTTTGCTGTGATTTATTGATCTTTCAGTTTGTGTAATCTTTCAAGGATTAGCCACTGTCTTGACATCTTTGGATAGACTTAGACCCAAATCTTAAGCTCAATTATCAACTGCCAGATTGTGAATTAGTCTAACTTCTCTGAACACCCTTTTTTTTTTTTAACTGTAAAAGTGTAATGTACTAATGTTGACCTTACAGGGTCTTATAGGGATGAAATAAGATGAATATAAATAAAGGGCAGGAACATAGTAGGTACAGTCTCCTCAACCTCATTTCCCTTGTTCCTTGCTTCTAGCTTTTTTTGACAAACATTAAAAAAAAAATCACTGTCAAATTATTATTATTTATTATTCCAGGCCCCTTTCAAATTCAAAATATTGCTAGAAAGACATGAAAAATCTCAAGTGCAAAATCTGATCTAAGTCCAAGAAAGTGACTATCCAGTGCTTATGGCCAAAAGGTCTTATCCCACCAAGCCTCAAGAGACATCTTAGCAAATAATCAATTTTATCAACTCCAGGACTCCATAAATTCCCTCACATTAAAGACATGCTTGGTGCCCTTGCTTCTCCTAGTGGCATTCTGGATAAGGTTAACCCCTCATTTTGAAATGCAAACTACCCCCTGCCTACAGTCATTCTTGAAGAAATGACAGGGAAACTTCCAACCAATAAAAAAGAAAAAGAAAAAGAAAACCCCAAAAAGAGCGGCACACGCTCTAAAAATCAGGGTGTGAGAGTATTTTAATGATTCTTTGTTTTTTTGTTTAATTAAATTGCCTTTATGGTCTCTTTGGCAGACGTCTGGGAACCAAATGGCTAATTAAGAACAGAAAGCCATTTTCTCTTTGCCTTTATTAGAGGGCATGTAAGGAGAATGAGTTTTGAGTAAACTATTAATTCTCAAGTTGACTGGGTGCTTCCTGATGACTGAAGAAATCCTGAAATTGGCTGATGAAGAGACAAGTCCTCTTCACTTTCTTTGGCATTTTTAAACAAGTCCAACACCTGATCCCTTCGTTGCAAATGCTGAAGGCAAAAAAATCTGACTATCAGAAGCTACAGAGTGAGAGCTCCAGGGTCCTGCCATGGGCATGAGGAAGCTTCTGACAGTCCAGTGTTAAATTTTCAGGAACTTTGGCCGGCCAGTTGTTAGACACAGCTCCAAAGTTGTAGTATGTAAACTTTAATTATAGTGAGACCAAAGTAAACAATTATCAAAGGTCATCATTTGCTGTTTTTTGTATTTCATATTTATTTTATATCTTACTATTATCTTGGGTTTACTTACACCTATTTTTATCTGTAAGGTGTGAACATATATAATGGAATAAGGACTCAGGGGGTTATGCTAGAGACAGGAGTAATTTTTTGCCCCACCTCCCCACTCTTTGCTAAGGGCTTCTATTCTGCTCACATCATGGGTCACCTGGCAGCCATATTTTGTCTGTGACTAGACTCTCCCGTAGACAGAGGACTAGACTTCAGGTGGCCACCTGATCCGATTCACTGCTCGCTTCTGACTTGGGTCATGCTAACGGCATAATATGAGATTGGCAGAGCTGCCTTGGTCGAGAACTGTCCTTTGCTTCAAACTCGAAGTCTGCAACGCACAGTGGCTCTTATTCTGGGGGCCCTGTCTCCCCAACACTTCCCCACACATCCTCCTATGATTAAATGCCTTTATCTGTGATACTCTGAATGCCCTTCCTGTCCATACAACCAGATACAAATTGAAGCAATGACTATATGGATTTTGGGAGAAAACAGACCTAACATAGTCATCTAGAGCATAATTTTTAAATTATATTAAATTCTAGAATGAATCTAATAGGGAATTATTTTGATAAAGTATTCTTTCTGCAGGGAATGGAAGGCAAAAATTAACATACCCCCATAGCTGTAAGAACTCCAAGCACTTAATTAATCTGACCAGAAAATAATTTGTATCTTAGGTTTCATTTGACTAAGGAATTAATATTGTGTTATAATTAAAAGTCTAATTTTTCTGTCTTTAAGAAGCTAAAAGCATTTTGTACAACATTCTTATTCACTAATATGAAAAACAGGTAACACTTTCTGAACACGTATTAAATACCATACCCTGTTCTTGACGCTAAGTACAGGAGAAAGGGATATGGGTTGGGAGATGTCAAAGGAGAACTTTATGAAGGAGATAATGCTTAAGTGGAGTCTTGGGCAATGAAGAGTTGTTGGCCTGGGGAAAGAAGGATGTATCTAGCTGTGGAAAACGTCATGGGATAATAAGGAAAACTGGGCTGGATGGAGCAGGAGTTCATGAATGAGAAAAATCTAATGAAGCAGGGGCATCTGGGTGGCTCAGTTGGTTAAGCATCTGCCTTTGGCTCAGGTCATGATCTTGGGGTCCTGGGATCAAAACCCATGTCAGGTTCCTTGCTCAGCAGGAAGACTGCTTATTCCTCTCTCTCTCTGCTCTCTGGCTCTCTCTCTCAAATAAATAAAATCTTAAAAAAAAAAAAAGTCTAATAAAGCAGACAGAGGCCAGATCATGAAGAACTGTCTAACATTCATAGGAATCTAACATTTACCCTGAGGTGTTAAAAGGACAACGAAGAAGGATTTGAGATCGTTATTCCACTGGTGGAATGGAAGGTGGTGAGCCAAACCAGCTACAGAGATTTCCCCGTTACTATAACTAGGTCAACTGGATCAGAATGAGGTAGAAATAGAAAATATGAAGACAATACAGGTGAGGTATTTAGAAAAGAGAAGAGATAACTGGTAGTATTTGGTGACACAGTAAATATACGAGAAAAAGAAGCTTACTTTCCACATTCTGTCTTTGGCAACTAAGTCCAAGATGGTGCTTCATTCTCATAGTGGAGTTAAGGGTTTCAGCAAGTGTTTCCTGTGAGGTCCAGGCGGCAGCAGGAGCAGGTGAGCAGACAGTGAGGAGAGGGGGAGGTGGAGGTTAACTCAGTTTAGTTTCCTAAAAGAGTGGCTATTAAGCCAGTCAATCATCCGTGGAAAAAAAATGTTGATTATTATTAACATTTCTGATAAAGCTATTTTGGTCTCAAGAGCAGGATTAAGGTTAAATTATCCAAATTGTTTTTGGAGATCAACACAGTAGTTCAAAGAGGCTTTAACTCATCCACACCAAAAGCTTTACCTTAATCTCCCTTTGCTCATGCAGTGGATGAATGAGTTGGACTGACACCATAAAACTGATGTGGAAACTGCTGCACAAAGAAATTGAGACTAGACTTGACACAACGAACTCTTAAGAGATTATCAACTCTTGATGAATACGCAAGAAGAATATGGATTACTAAAGCTATGTTACAACAGCAAGGCTCTTAAATCTGTGTGAGCAAAATGAGGCCAAAATTCTAACAACTAGCACACAATTTTCTTTGGAACCTCCAAATAATCAAAGTAAGAGATTAGCTTTGAGTCTCCTACTATGTGAATAATGATTTTGTTCCATGAGTAATCATAGCTGTACTCAGATCCAGTCCCCTGCTTCCTCTTCATAACTCTGATGGCACACTCTGGTATTTCTTCTCTGCCATTCTGTCTCTCCCAACAGAATGCCAAAGTAAACTGGGAGAACATTCAAGGTGTTCTCTCCAGTTCCACAAACTGACTCCCCTCATGGGGCCTATTTTCAACCAAAGGCTCTAGTTAGTGTCCAACTAGTGATATTTTTTCAATGTTTGTTAAAACTTCAAAGGGCTCTGGTTTTAGAGTTCTTTTTTTTTTTTTTCATTAGAAATGTCTTTAATTTCTAGGTTAATTAATACCTTTTACAAAATTGAGTCTATGTAACTACAAGACATTTTGCTATATCAGTCTTTTTATCTTCTTCAGGAGAATATTATACTTATATTAAATTTTATATAAATATATTTTATATTTCAGTAGAATTTTATACTCTTCCTATCTTGTATTTCTTGTTAAATTTATATTCCTAGGTATTCTGTGCTTGTTATTGCTATTGGCAATTGAGTATTTTTTTACCATTATATTTCCTAATCTTTATTATTATTATTTTTTTTATTGTTACTAAAATTTTTTTTTCCAGTGTTTCAAGAAAGGATAACCACATTTCCCTGGATTCTAAGAGCCTGTAGTCCCTCTCCCGGGACTCACGATACCCTGAGAATACCAAGCCACCTTTCTCCAAGGTGCTCCTGTCTACTTAGAAGAGAGCTTGTGTCTCTATTTTGGCTTCTGTGGTGCTCTGTCTGTCCAGATCCTCCTTCAGAAGGGAGGTGCTCATGACCCCTGCTGCCTGCAATGTTGATTGCTCTTGGCTTTTGGCACAGGGCCTCTCTGACAATTTGCCTCGGAAGACAGAGCCCTTGCTCAAGGTCACTCCTCCTGTAGAGTCAGGCAGCATCAAATGGCTGGTTGGTGTGAGGTACAAAAACCCAAGCCCTTTGCCTCAATTTTGGACCATTCAAAAGAACAATACCAACTCCAGAAGTCCTTACTCAAAGGATTAGCTGAGAACACATTAACTATTACAATTGTATTGAATTCCTCCTCCCACCTCCTCCAGTTTTCCCCATTCCCTCACAGGTGTAGATCCTTAGAGCACTGTCCAACAACCTTCCGGTGTGTGGTATACATCTAATAGTCTGTTTCCTGGGGAAGTAGATGAAAACTGCTACTAAACCTTTGTGTGGCCTATGACCATGCTCAGTCACTACAATGTTAAGAAGATCCGTTTTATCAGCCTCCATTAATTCAAGACCAAGTTAAAGATACTTCCATTCATAGGGCATCAGTTGACCCTTTTTGACAGTCATTTTTGTCTGATATTAACTTCTCTGGGTACAGTTGTAAGCCACAAACTGTGGCTGGGATTACAATGCCAAGAAGCAAACAGCCTGGAGCCAAGTTTCAGACTCTAGTTTCAGAGCTAGGTAGAATTAATTTGCACTTCCAATAACCTTCAAGGGGTTTTAAAGCAGCCTCAGCAACTCCAGAACAGTAAGACTTCTATTCTTTAGAGCAGGGTCATCAAAAAGAAAGTTTATGGTGTGCCTGGGTGGCTCAGTCGTTAAGTGTCTGCCTTTGGCTTGAGTCATGATCCCAGGGTTCTGGGATCAAGTCCTGCATCGGGCTCCCTCTGGGGCGGGAAGCCTGCTTCTCCCTCTCTCACTTCCCTTGCTTCTATTCCCTCTCTCACTGTGTCTGTCAAATAAATAAAATCTTAAAAAAAAAAAAAAAAAGGTCTACTCTCAAATCCCAAGCAGCAATATTTACTATTTGTTGACTGCCTTCTATATATTAACCCTCTAAATTTCTCATGTAAAAATAACCCGCTTATGAAAGTATTATCTGCATTGGACAAATGAGAAAAATGGAGATGTAGAGAGAGTTCTAATTATCTTCTTTGTCCCCACTCTTCCTTGATCTGCCTCAGAATAAACTTCAATGTCTCTCTCACCTTAAAAATATTTCTTTTCTTCACTTGTCCCCAACTTGGAGAAGAGCCTCAAATTCTGCTACCTTAGCAATAATGATTCTCCCTTCCTTTCTCTTCTCTCTTGCACCTGCCTATAACGGGGTGGGCTGAAAAGTCACTTCCCACATGTCAAATTCCCAGGTTCTACACTGTTAGAATTGTCAGCTATAAAACTTCAAGCAAACCACAACCTCTCTTCACCCCACCCCCATTTTTTTAATCTGTAAAATGAAGGAACTGAATTTTTTTTCATGATTTTCTAAAGCTGCCCCAAGGAACATGTCTTGCCTTCCGATTTCTTTATGATTTGCCATGGCTTCTAGCAAATTCCAGGACTATTAACAGCCTATAAAATGTGGTTTGACTTTTCAGGCTGTCAGAGTTACACTGCAGAGGAATAGAACTGCACCCACAGTCTTACCCATCTATAAAGTCCTTTCCAGGATCCAGACCAGTGGGCATGAGCCCAGTTTTCAGATGAGTTTGTCAAGGTCCTATCTCACTATCATTTTACAAACTGTTTAGATCTGCTGAAATTGCCCATTGTCATTTTAAGAATCAAGTGGATTCACCATGTGTTAGAATATCTAGAATTAGAAAATACATAGAAGGGTCCATTAGAAGAGCAGGGATGGAAAACAGTGAGGCAGAAAAGAGAGGGGGACTTAGAGATGGAAACAAGAGATAGGGGTCAGAGAATACCAAAAAGTAAAGATAAACAGGAAGGAAGAAACAAGCAAAAAGAAACAAAGAACAAAAACGAGGCAAAACTGTTCTAAGTACAAAAAAAACAGAAGAAAAAGAAGGGCAACGAATGAAACCCTTGTTTATTGCATGATAAAGAAACCTTAGCAGTCAGCTCTCTACCCTCTTGCCCCCTAGCATTGGTAGTACATTCAACCCTCTGAAGAAAGTTAATCTCCCAGACAAGAAGTCAGGTAGGAAATCGAATGGGCGGAACACATCATAAATGTGATAAGAAAAAAGCCTGGAAGAGTAAGAATGCATATAGAGTGGGAGTATTGCAAAGAAGAGTTCTATTTTTGATTTTGACAGAAGAATTGTTTTTGAAAAAAAAAATCTGTAATTTCCTAGGCACAAAGGCCTCTTCTGACACTTGAGATCATTTATCTACTATCTATTCAGTGTCTATCTATCATCTAGGTATCTATCATCCAGTTATCTCTATGGCAACAATCACCACTGCACGTAGGTGTTTTGACACCCCAGAACCAAGCTTCCAGTTCATGGGCTCTGTCGCCTAAGGTGAACACAATGCAAAGCAAGTATGTTCTTGGGTGCTTCTTGGAATGCACTGGTGTTTCAAAAGTAGGGGTTTCCAGAAGATGACATTGCTTAGCAGTGTAAAGCGAGGCCCTAGCCTTTTAAAGTAACTGTAACCAAGATGTTCTAATTTATTTTAGAAACTGTATCAGGTATAGATTGCTTTTTCAGGTTTTTGCTTCCTGATTTTCCTTTTTTTTTTCTCATCTCCTTTTGAATATGCATTTCTTCCTCCCACTGTGCCTGCTGGCAAACTTCCAAGGATTTTTATCAAATGTTCTAGGGAGTGAATTACTCATTTTAGGTTATTTAAATAAAAGAGATGCATAATACCACTTCTCCTTCAAATTTCATGAAACCATGCCGGTGAACTGATTTATCTACATGCGACTATACACCCCTGACCCCCAGCTCATGCTTTCTGTTAGCCTCTCCCTGGAAGAGGCTGCAGCTCAATGGAGTCCATTTGACACTAAACAAGCAAAAATGATTTTTTTTTGCTACAATATTTAGCTTCTAGAGGGTGTACTGTACATTCTTTCATAATTAACGTGCATGGTGAACTACCCTGTGTCCCTAAATTATACAGCTTCTGATGCAAAAAGGAATTCATTTTACTGTGGGGCTTTGTTATCTTTTAATATAATTCAATGAGTTGCATGAACAATTTAGAGAAATTGAGGACTGAGTTTAATGTCTTTATAATGAATCCATCAGGGAGAGGGGGAGGAAAGAGGGCAGGAGAAAGAACGGCTTCAAAAAGCAGGTAGGCAGAGCAATCTTTTGAAGGCAATTTGGTTCAAATGAACATTTTTGAGTACCTACAAGACCAGGCACTGTGCTAGAGGCTGAGGCCAGCCAAGCCCATATAGTTTTTCCCTTACAGAAAGGAGAAGAGAGGCCATTTAAATCCAAGGGTAAAGTGCTTATATTAGGTGGCTAGGACTGAGTGGTGGTGAATAGAATGAATTCTAGAAAAGGAAAACCTACCAAATATTTCTAGAAAGGGTTAAGGGCAAGTTTAAAATCTCAGGAAGTCTGTGTACATTTGATTCTGTAAAGTTGGGGGAAAAAACATCCAGTTAACATAGAATGAAAATAGTATTTATAATATACTTCCGTAATCATTGTTTAAATTTAAACACTGAGGGACGTGCATGCTACTTTTTAAAATGGGAAGTTATGACAAGACTGAATTAGTTGTTTCTGTATAAACAGATGGTAAATATTTTGATAACTGCCCCTGAATACAGAATTGCAATGCACCACAAAGAGCAAAGGAATTTTGCCATGTTTCCAATATTCCAAGTTCTCAGAAATTAGACTCTATAAGAAAGCAAACATGAATCAAACCCTTTTTTCTTCTTCCCTAAGGTTCATTGCTAAACTGTCCTGAATACATTCATGCATGTGAACAAGAGCACCGAATGTCCTAAGGGGAAGCATCTCTACTCTTGCATCTTCTTCTTTTGGAAGCTGGCATTGGTTTTCTAACTGATTTGATGATTGTCATTCTCTCGGTTATTTGTAGACAAGTCCCTTTGAATCACATCAAAGTCAGATGTTCCAGAGAGGGGCCCCAGACTTCTACAATCAGTACCTAGTAGAGGGCTGTAAGCAACTACTGATTCTCTTTTCCTGTGGGATCCCAAACTTTTGTCCTTGGGAACACTAATCTCTAAAAGCTTCCACAAGCATTTAATTTCACTCATGTAATTCTCAAAAGTCCCAAGTAACCTTATTTTCTTCCTTGGGTGTCTAAGGACTCTTTAGCCTTGACTCTGGCCACAGCCCCCTCACGCTTCATGCTCTGGATGCGCTGACTTCCACTCCATCCCCTCCCCACCCTAGCACCATAACCATCCCCCTCTGCATGGGCTGTGTCTTCTACCTGGGTCCTCCTGTCTGCCACCCCTCCTAAGGGATTGCCTATACCATGAACTTGAGTCTAGGCATGAGGATTAAGCAATGGGAAAGGCCATTACTGAATGGTAAGAGTGAGCATATAACACCCCCCACCACCAAACTACTCCCATATATCTCTACTAGCTGCGTTCTGCTCTTCAATTACATGTCTTTCAGGTCCCAGACTCCCTCCTCCTGCAACTGGGCTTTGTGTCCCTCCTACACATGGGCCTAGCCCCTCAAGCAGCACACTGAGTTGAAGCTGTTGCACCCCTCCAGTGTACTGGTAGTTCTCAATCTTAAATGGGCATCAGAATCACCTGGAGGGCTCATTCGAACAGATTCCTGGACCCCATCCCCATTGTTTCTGATTCAGTATGGGGATGGGGGTAGGGCCTGACCATCTGCATTTCTAACAAGTTTTCTGGGGATGCTGAAGCCACTTTCAAGGACCACAGTGAAAACCACTGCTCTACACTGTATGCTTTCTCTGTATTCACCTCCTGTGGCATACTCAAGCTCTCATCTATGTAATATCATCCCTCTTCATTTTATTCCTTTTTGCCTAATTTTTTTTTTTTCCAATCTGTGTTTTCCTTTTTTCTGCTTCTTGAGGAAGAAGCCTCAATGTCTACATCATCTACACCTTCCGGTCGCTCAGCTGGGCTTTGTTTAGCCTCGTGCACAGCAATCAGGACAACAATGGCTTTCGTCTCTGGCTCCATTCCGTTCACCTCTAACATTACCAGATATAGCTGCACATTCTGCCAAGCAAACTAATCTGTGATATTTCAAATGCGTTTCATGGACCAGAATAAACTAGCATATTTGAGCAAAGCCATGTTCTGGATATATTAAAGTGTAAAAACTGGCATGAAAATCAGGTCTCATGTAAACAGGAGATTATTATTACTTAGAATCCTATAATGTGCCCATCATATGGATCTCTAGGGCATTTGCAAACCCATTTTTACATAATTATGGGAAGAACATGTATTTTATATGAGATGGTGAAATTAAATACAAAATAGGGCATTTTGAAATGGCTGTAATGTTTTAAATGAAGAAATGAAACTGTTTCGAGACATATGTAGGAGAGAAAATTTATAGACAGCCGTTTTTAAGAGGCTCTATTAATTCCAAAGAAAACACAGGATGAAAATGAAATACCCAAAGAATAAAATAAGAGGTCTCCCATAAAAATCAGTCTATGTGATTCAAGTGGTTGGGCTTGCCTTCTAACAATGTGAATTTTACAATGTGATGCTCACCCACATTAGCATCTCAATGGCACAATATTTTTGTTACACACTGTTGCAACTGCTGCAATCTGCCCCTTCACTCTTCCCTCTCATCTGGGTGCATTCCAAAGGTACAATAATATGGCTGGCTGGTGACTCTTGCATCAATTTCCTACACCTGTGCCAACCCAGGCTAGTATTTCCTACCCAGTTGCTGGATATTGGAGGAAAAATTAAAGGAACAAATCAAATGCATCATGTGCCCATTCAGAGGCATCCAATTTATAAATTAGCTTTTGGAATAGACGAGAACTTTATTGTATCTCAGAGGCTCTAGGGTAATGTCCTGTAAAGAGGAAAATCCCAGGCATGCCCTAAAAAGAGCTAAATAAAATTTAGAACCAGAGTCAAGAGAGTGTGTCCTCATGCCTATATTTAATAGTAATACTTTATTTTTCACTTTCTAATTAGTAGATGTCTTTATGGAAATTATAGAAATATATAAAATCAGCTTACAATCTTTTAATTGCCAGAATGTTTTGACAACTTGCCTCTCATCAGGTTGGACTGTGCACCTCAATTTCATGTGCACCTTCTTCCGAATTCTTTAGGCATGTTCTGGGACCCTTCTCCCTTCTCTGGTGCAATCTGCACCATGGCTGTCCCCTCTTGGGGAGCTAACCTTCTGCCACCTAAGGTCACCAGCGGGAAATTGCTCTACTCCCCTCCCATACTGTGAGTTATTCTGTTGCTTGCACACTGGAAAGCTATGAATGTAAGTGACAAAGTGAAGGAGGTACGATGAGATTTCCTAGGTTGTTAGGCAGCTGAGAATATGAGGCAAGGGGCAAGTGTGGCCCCGGGGCTGGGAAGGACTCCATCTTTCAGGGAATCAGGTCATAGCCCTTTGAACTTGCTCTCCAAACTGATGACAACTAAGATGGCATTTCCCCTACAGGAACAGATAGGAGAGATGATCATAGGGATTATATGGATAGGATATTAAATAACACTGAGTCACCAGTGAAGAATTAGAGTATTTCCCCCCCTTAAATTTTCTGTCAGCCTTGATGGAGCAAACAGAAAGGAAGCCCTAGGGGTTGCCTAGCTAAGATAAAGGGATCCAGTGAAAACATCTTTCCAACTTCTTTTTATCTACACTCCATGTGGTCAACTTTCTACATCTAACAGATGAAGAAAGCAAGGTCACCCAGCTAGAAACAGAGAAACTAGGATTTAAACCCAAACTTTTGGTCATATCTATGTTTTTCCTTTTTATCTCCCTCTGACTTTCCCCTGCCTAACTTTCCAACACTGCCGGCAAAGAGGTCTGCTTCTTTAACTGGTGTTCTTCCAGTGACACATGGAGACTTTAAGTCCTAAGAGGGAGCCAGTGCTTCCTTCTTCAAAATCCTTTCGTCCATCTTTGATCACTGAGCACAACTCCCCAGGCCAATTAGCCTAAGAGAGGAGACTTAGGTCATGATCTAAGGGAGACACATAGGATTGTCTGGACTATGGTAAGGACATCAAATGGGTACATGTTATTCCACACAGAGCAAAGGATCATGCTAAGGAGATTTATATGAGTGTTACTTACCACCTTCGGAAAAAATAGCTATGTGCTATTTTGTTATGTTTAAGAATTACGCTTTAGTAGGGTAATGAAGCCAACCATGCTACTCTAATCCCACGACACTAAGCAGAGAATCTGTGTCACAAACCAATAGTACTGATGGTTCACACATACTGATACACATCAGTATGTGTGAGCCTTCCTTGGAGCCATAAAGATGTACATGTTTTCATGGAGTCGAGATGGTATCAGTTTATAGTCTGAGGCTCCTGTAGCCTGATTTCATGATTTACACGTGTCCCACTTCTCAACATGAAGCAACACTCCTCTTCAAACATAAAACACCTGATATTCAATCAGGTGGATTATTCTTCAAATATCCTGATAAACTCACCATCTGTTTTGCTATAAATGTGCATCTGTAAAACAAATTAGTATGCTGGTATTAGAAAATAGAGGGGGGATGTCAGCTTAAGGGGCAAGTTACACAGGGTCACCTAGGACTTTTCCCAGTACATTAATACTTTTTAACACATAATAGCAGTTGAACACAAGCAATCCCAGAATAGAAATTGTTGGTGAATATTGTACTATACCCAATTCACCCATGTTCCTCCTTCTTGGCTCAATTTGACCACATGCCTTGTTTTGGAAAGGCTTATCATATGGTTCGTCCCATTAAATCTGAGCTCCTTAATTCAGCAGTCTCAGCCCTACCATCAAAGAATTATATTCACTTTTTTCAAAGTAACACTCCATAAACAATTCACTCCTTAAAGAAGAGGAATGAAGTATGTCTTTTAAATAGCACAAGTAATTTTTAATTAGGTTTATTTATGTTGGGATTACAAACTTGCATATCTTTAGAATGGTATGTTCTAACAATATTTTCCCATGAGCCTTGCCATTATTGATGTGTCATTTCCCAGAACTCTAAGTTTTTTCAAGCCTGTATATATTGTCTTTTAGCAGAAACATCTCCATTAGTTTTATCTTGGAAACCCTATTTTCAACAACATTCTGCCAAGAGAGCACAAAGTACTCTCTGCACTATATGCTGACTGTCCCCAACTTCCCACTCCTCCTTAATTTTTAAAGGCAAGATATCAGTAAAACATTCAACTCTAGAAAAAAATATTGTCTACTAATGATATAACCACTTCAATTACAACCATGCTTAAGGAATACCTTATAGGATTCTCAAGATGGCTTGTGACATTAGAGTCTGACTTCCAAAAAGAATAGTGGCAAATAAACTTCCAAGGATGAAATACTATTAGAAGGTAGAATATTAACTATTATGAACTAGTCTCATTACTGACCATTCCTAAGCCCCTTGGATGCCTCACTGACTTTAGAGATAAGTAACACCATCGAGAATTGTTTAAGGTGTCAGTAAGAACAAGAAATACATCTTTGTTCAGGTCTGTGGTCTGGCTAGAGGCCACTATGTAAAGATATTGCAGTGACCAAGTGTGCCAAGAGAATTTCCTTTTAATTCTTGGTAAAGGAGGATCACTAAGAATAAGACTTGGCTATATACTGGCCCAAAGAAGCTATCTTCCTTTGCTACATTAGAAATTGAAAAAACAAAACAAAACAAAACAAAAAAACAACAGGACACCCAGAACAAGAACTTCATGGAAAAGGAAAGGCACTTCAGAATTGTTGCTTGTATCAAGGTCTAAAGAGTTGAGTCCCAGGAGAGGCCAAGTCAACCAACCACCCTCCTCCAAATTCTAGGGCCACTACTTATTTGATGGAGATTAGCAAGTGCGCGCGTGCACACACACACACACACACACACACACACACACATACACACACACACACAGAGTTATCCTGATCGAGTTCCACTGCGAGCCCCAGGGATCACACAGTACCCAAAGGCTGATATAAGCACTCGTACCTCAAAGAGTATACAGATCACTTTGAAATGAAGGAAAAAAGTATGGCTCCCCTCGTAATCTTGACAGATACACTTTATTATTACATAAATAAGCACAAACATGAAAGTGTAAACTCCCTATGCCTAAGGTGCTCTAGAATCATGAATCAAAATTTTATAAAGAAAAACTCACAAGATTATAAAAGAAATTAAAATGACAAACTATCTTTAATATAAATGGATAGTATTAGTTTGCTGAAACTGTCTCACTGTGCCCCCGGGAAAGCGGCCAGACTGGAATGGCACAGTTTCTATGGTATTATCACATCACCATTGCTTTCCACTTGGTGGAAATTAATATATTTTTTTGCACTCCAGTTCTCTATTTAAACCACTCCAAATCCTTAATGTTACTGCACCTCCACTGGCACAAACACATTATCATCTCCAGATTTAGTCTGCCTCTGCTCCTCCCTGAATAATGTTCTACAATTAAAGTAATACTAGTTGGCACGACCACGATAGTAAACACCATCACAATATGGTCATCCAGATGATCAAGAATACATTCAGATCCATTCTACTTAGATTACCACTGCAATAAAAACAAACAGACTACATAACAACTCACACAAGGAAACTCGGCAACCCTCTATACCTAGAGACCCAGATTTGAAGACAAGCAACTCAGCAAGGAAGTCTCTAAAAGAATCCACACCCTACAGGAGTGAACAACAGTGTCAGATGTTCCTCAGTTCCAATTTCATCTTGCTCACATACCTGTGATCTTTAAGCAAGCCATTTCATCTCTCTTAGCTACAGTTTCCTCATCTGCAAAACCACAAGAGTAGCACCCACCTAAGGACCCAGCAGTACGGATTCAATGAGGTAATACTAGGCAAATATTAATATATAGTAAGTCTTCAGTAAATGTTAGCTGTTTCTATGAGTTCATTAACATTCACCCAGCAAATATTCATTATGTATCAAGCACTGGACTTTGTGCTGAGGACCCAGAAAGAAAAGGTGAAATTAACCAGCTAGTTTCTTGCCTCTTTTAAGCAGCAATCCATTCTGATCTTAATATGTCTGGGGGGGGGCAGCTTCAGTGTGATCAACAAGGATATTAGTTAGGATTACGAAAGGCTCTGAAATAGGCAATCATTGATGCATTCAAGACTTCATGATTTCCCAATAAAGACGGTTGAATTAGAATTCCATCTTGATACAACTTAGGGCCCCAAAGTTCCCCTGACCACTTCAATCAACAACGATCTTCCTTAATTGTTAGACACAGAGTTTTAAATATTCACCATACCGTTACTCACTTTTGCTTGAAATTGAAACTACTTATTCTCCCCTCACTATTGTTTCGAAAACCAAAATTCAGGCATGTCTAATACTGAAATGATATGCCTCCCTAGAAGTCTCCAGCTTCCATGCCATAATGACCATAGCAAGTGACCCCAATGAACGCCAGGTTTTCAAACTCACAGCAAGACTGCCGATTTTAATCTTTGATATTCTGTCGTCCCATTCTGCTTATTCAGAAAATGAATCCATCTGTAAGTGCAAAATGCAATCTTCAGGAAAATGGCACCTTAAAATATTCTGACACAATGTTCCATCAGCAGTCCTTGTAGTTAGACAAATAATGACAATGAAGAGCCAACGCAGACCTGTTAACATCTGCTCAAAACCTGCACCGGCATTTCCTTGCCTCTGCTAGCACTAACTCAAGCTAGAATTCATTTAGATAATTCCTTAAGCTCAGAATGCTTAGCATGTCACATTTCTACCAAGTCTCATTTATATAATTAGTGCTAACATATGGCCCACAATCAACATTGGAGATTTGGAATCATTTTTAGCATGCCGTTAGACCTAAAGGGGTATGGATTCAATATGGAGGGAAGAGAATTAGGCATGCAAATTCCATTTGCGATAACAAGAGTATGGCAATGGAAATTTACCCCCAAAAGGTTCGGCTGCTAATCACATAGCAAGCAGAAAGAATTACATTCTTAATAACTTTCACCAAGTGCAATGAAAGGAAATAGAAGTTTGTTTTATGTGATGCTTTTGGTTACTAAGTCTCCCCTCTCAACTCAGAACTATTTTACAAATGAGCACTAACAACTAAGATTACCCCAGTGGAATTTTACTTTGCATGGTCTGATTTAGGTATATAAGTCTAGAAACCCTCTTGGTATCATTCACTTAAGAGTTCCTCGACAACACAAAATGTGCAGGGATCACTCTTCCCCTTGACTGCCCTAGCTGTCTTCCTGCTCTTCTTTCAGTGAATCTTTGCTCCAAGTATTAGTGTGGCCAACATTTGGTAGCCCAAATCTATGTAGTGTCATAAGATTATTTTCATAATTAAAAACCTTTTAGATGGGAGGATTCAACAAAAACAATGGCTAAGTGATGGAGCAAGTTTCTAGAGGCTTCACAAGTAAAAACCTGCATCTTTAATAAAGAATTCCCCTAAACCAACACAACTCCTTCTTTTCAATAGTCAGTATCACTTATGCTCAGAGAACTCTTAAGATGGAAATCATTAATTCACAAATGAGTAAACTGAAGTCACAGGAAGGCAGAAAACACCATAGTCCCTGTTTTTAATTGCTATGTTATTCTGCTCCCAAGTTCTTAATTCCAGGTATAGTTTTGACTTCTCTTTCAGGCTCTATGGTTAATCATAGTTAAGCATCGTGTTGATGCTTACCACCAAAATTATTCAACTCTGTGTTCGTCCCATGCTATCTCATTAGATTAGGGCCTCATTATCTCAAATATGAATTAGAATAATTAAGCCCAAAGGTCCACTTCAAATTTAGTGTTTGATACATTTATAATAACTGCTTTCCAGAAAACATCTTCCTGTTCCCAACAATTCTGAACACAACCACAAAATATTTGGTTGATTATCATTTCATAGAATCTAGTGCTAGGACAGAATCCAGGAGGTGTTCAAATGGATCAATGTCTAGATGAACTGGGAACCATGAGACCGGGTTCAATATAACTTTTACCACCAAATAGCTGTCTGACTTTGAACAGCGACTTTGCATTTCTAAACTTAAATGAAAACATCAGTAAAATGAGGATGTAGGACCAAAAATGTCTTAAAAACTTCCTCATCAGTATGACCAGATCATTCCCAGACCATGGAATTTTGGCCTTCCCTTGGGAGGGGCAGGGATTTATATCCATCAGATCCTGATTAGTCACACTTTACTCTCATGGGAAAGTTTGGTAAGACAAAAACAAAACAAAACAAAACAAAAACAAAAACAAAAACAAAAACCTCACAAATCCAGAAAACCTGGAAATACTCGTAAGTTTTGGGCCTCCCAACCATGCAAGTTGGGCAAGCAATTTTATGTAAATATCAGGCTCCCGAGTTTTAAAAGGAGTTGGAATCTAGACTCAAGATTCTCAAATGCTCATGTACAAATTAAGGATTCAATAGTCCACAGAAAAAAATGAGTCAAAGATGACAACAGAGTGAAATTTTCACAAAGCTATATTTATTCGTTTTCACAAAGCTGTATTTATTTAAAGCGCTCTCTTTTGTACTCTTTTCTTTTGTGTGCTAAAATTCCATTTAAGAGTAATTTTTGTTTGTTTATTTGTTCTTCTTAATATTCTTGGACATGTTAAAAAAAAAAGCAACCTAGTATTAGTCTGGTATTTCCAAGAATGCTCAGGAATGGTCCATTTCCCCTAAAAGTCACCCAGTTTTCTGTTTATGAAGACTTCCCCATCCACCCTATATCCTTCACCTATGGCTGTTCTTTTCTCTCTGAAGGCTCTGTTAGTTCAGAAGTGGAAGTCCCTTTTACTCATTCCCATTCTAAAGTATCAGCAATAATTTTTTTTAATATGATGTGAGTAATAGAAGAGAATACTCATCACAGTATGGAGGTGACTTAAACTTCAGTGCGCCCAGATGTGCTCTTCAAAGTCCCTTGAGTGACTCCACCTTAGAACCACTTTCTCTTCCCGGCTCCCGATTTGCATTTTCTTCCTAAGTTCCTACATTTCTCAAGAAGAACATATCAGAGGAGTATTTTTAATGTTCCAAGAATTGACTTGTTAAAGTCTGTCAGGAACAGCATGAGGCCTCAATCCCAGAGTCCTCTGCTTCCCTACCTTGCATCACTGTCCAAGCAGCAGGATACAATCCTATGGTCCGTGCCTTCCCCCAGAATGTGCTGAGTCAGACTGACTGGTTCCTGGGAGGAAGCAGGGATATGCACTCATTCGGACCAGCTAAGAAGCTGACAAGAGAAGTCAGACAAGAAAGAAAACAACAAACAAAGAAACAAAACCCAGCAAAGGGATTAGATGACCAAGCAATGTTGAGTTGTTGCTTAGGCAGTTCACTTGAATGATCATTTTGGAAAACTAAAATGGTATCAGGTCCTTCCTATTCTCTTATCCTACTGTAAAACATCAGAGGAAATGGAATTTAGATCTTTAAACAAAACACATAGCTCCTCCTTTCCACACTGAATCTGCCTTCCACGTGCTCAACATGACAGACCTGTACCTTAGTCCTCAAACCTTTTTGAACCCCTGAAGAAACTGCCACCCACTGAGCCGTTTCCATTATTTCCAAGGCTGGATAGAAGGGCTATTCGGTATGCAATTGTCCAACGGAACTCCGTTTGTACTATGCAAAGATGAAATGCTGTGCTACACCTTCGAAAGCAGAGACCACCGCCAGCCCTGAAAGGAGACGTGTTGAGATCACTGCAGGCAGTGCCAGGCCTCGGCTGCTGAAGTCAACAGTGGAGGGTTTCAGAGCCCGCTTTGAATGTACAGAGCCATTCCCAGAACCCATTTACATAATAAAACTAAAGCCATTTAAATGAATGAGAAAATCCTTTTGCCTAGAATCCTGATGTTTATCTAAAATGAATGACATTTGTTTGAAGGAAGAACAGGGCACAAGCTGTCATTTACATGTACAGAGAGCTTTGTGTGTAACTTCTTCCTCAGAGTGTGTGTGCATGTGGATATGTAACATGAGCAAAACACACGTGTTCATAGGATCCCAGAGAGACATTTTTGTGGAATGTGTTATAACGTGCTAACAAATTAACTGACAGTATCAGAAAGTAATCTTTTGTTAGTTGTGCAAAGAACAGTCTCATCAGCTGTGATGGTGAGGAAATTTAAGAAATTATCAAAATAGTTAATGTGAAACCAAAAAGTACTGCTGAAGGGCTTGAAAAATGGCAACAGTGTGGAGCCAGATTTGACCCCCACGAAATCCTGATTTGAGTATCTAGGAAAAATCTGCCTTTTCTCTGACTGTTTTCTATGGCAAACGGAAAAAAAGAAAAAAAGAAAAAAGACCCTGGTTTTATTTTAGTTTAAAAGGGAACAAGTACCTGGCTTTAAAAGGACCATTGAGGCAGTTTTCATTTGTCTCCTCTGGAAAACTATTAACAGTTTGGCAGCTTCTCAAAAAAGTTACACAGAGAATCAACAGATGATCCTGTAATTCCATTTCTAGACACATATCGGGAAGAATTGAAAGCAGGGACTCAAAACAGACACTTGTAGAGGCACCTGGGTGGCTCAGTCGTTAAGCATCTGCCTTCGGCTCAGGTCATGATCCTAGGGTCCTGGGTTCGAGACCGGCACCAAGCTTCGTATCAGGCTCCCTGCTCGGTGGGAAGCCTGCTTCTCCCTCTCTCACTCCTTCTGCCTGTGTTCCCTCTCTCGCTGTCTCTCTGTCAAATAAATAAAATCTTTTAAAAAAAGCAAAAACAAAAAACAAAACAATTACTTGTAGGTCAGTGTTCAGTGCAGCACTCCTCACAAGAGCCAAAAGGTAGAAATGAACCAAGTGTCCACAAACAGGAAAGCAGATCAATAAACTGGGATATATGCATACAATGAGTTATTCAGCCTTAAAAAGGAACAGAACTCTGACACATGGCACAACATGGGTGAGCCCTGAAACATTATGCAAGCTGAAATTAGCCAGACACAAAACGAAAACTATTGTATGATTCCACTTGAACGAGGAGACTGAAACAGGCGACTTCACAGAGCTTTAAAGTAGAATGGGGGTTACCAGGGGCCGTGGAAGGGATGAATGGGAAATTACTTGGTACAGAATTTCTACTGGGGATGATAAAAAGTTGTAGAAATGGATCATGTCATTAATTACACACTACTGTGAGTGTACTTAATGTTATTGAACTACGAACCTAAATGTTTGAAATGGTAAGTTTTGGGGGCGCCTGGGTGGCTCAGTTGGTTAAGCGACTGCTTTCGGCTCAGGTCATGATCCTGGAGACCCAGGATCGAGCCCCACATCGGGCTTCCTGCTCGGCGGGAAGCCTGCTTCTCTCTCTCTCAGTCCCTCTGCTTGTGTTCCCTCTCTCGCTGTGTTTCTCTCTGTCAGATAAATAAAATCTTAAAAAAAAAAAAAAAAAAGAAATGGTAAGTTTTGTTATGTGTCTTTTACCACAACACATGCATGTAATAGCAGTTCTGGGTTTGAAGTTATTAAACTGAGTATCACAAGGCAGTGAATCTTTCTACAAATTAATTTTGTTTTAATTAGAGAGAAACAACATCCACTGCGCTGAATATCAAAAAATAAATAATAAATCTATGGAGGATGAAGGGGTCAGCTGTTCCCTAAAACAAAAACATTTAACACTGAAATCCTAAGAGGTGTAAAAGGAAAACATACCATTCTGTAACAAATCCCACAGCGCAGTGAGAACTCTAGGGGTGTGGCAAATATTTCTTAAAAGGAAGGGAAGGTGGATTGAAGATACGACATTGCCAATATTGGGTTATTTCTGAACTATGAGGAGGTCAACTTCACTTGGTTCAACTTAACACCTGAAGGCTGAACTGTGACTCTCCCTTCCTTCGATTTAGTATTGGCCCAGCCTAACCTGATCTCCTCCCAAGTTCTCCACCTCTCCATCCAAAACATCATCGCTAACCTGCACATCAGCAACTGGATTATGTGGGTGTGAAGAGAAAGGAGACGGGGGATTGTCGCCTGTCCATACGGGGGCCAAGGAGTGATTTAACCAATCAGGCTGATCATCAGTGAATACCGTCACCCTTGTGACCTCCAGTCAGCTCAGGCTTCAAAAACACAGATGCAGCATTGCCAATGTTCTAATTTTTCCAAAGCAGCCAAAACTCTGGGTTGGGATTGAAATATTAATTTTTAAAATGTTGGCTCAATTCTTTAAAACAGTATGCATGCCAAAGAAAACATCTGTAGGCCCAATTCCCTCCACCCGGCTGCCAGCGCATCTCTTCCTCTGCTATATACAGAAGACCCAACTACATGGAGTCGCTGCCTGAATAAATGTTTTGATGCAGCCCCTGGACAGTTCTAGAGTTTCCTTTCTACATCAAACCACAGAGGAATGGGAATCTTTCCCATCTTCCACATCCTCCTTCCCTGCCCTCTGCCCACTCCCTCTCTTTAGTTGGTCTGGGTGCTAGGATTTGCTTGGGGGGGGGGAGCCTGGAAAAGAGATGAGTTCCCTATCATCTGATACATATGTGCATCTGGGTGGGGAGGTGTTGCTGAAAGTGGGCGGTAGGGTTGGAAGATGGCATAAAGTGGGACAGGGTCTCGGTCTAGCCCTGGTGTTAGGGCAACTTCTGGGCCTGGGTAGACACTCTGGCCAAGAGTGGTAAGGCTTGAGACAGCCCCTCTCCGGCTTACCGCTGCACACAGATTAGTGAGTTTTCAAACCTAGCCAATCAAACTAGCTCCCTGTGGCTGAGAATGGAGAATTATTACAGAGAAAGATAAAAGGGCAAAAATAGAGAGAAAGGAAGACAAGAGTTTAATTTTGTTTCCACAGGATTTATCTGTTTTACCAGTTATTAAAAACCAGGGCATGCCTCAAGTGACACAATTACTTTTTGAAATGATATCCTTTAATTGTACAAAAAGATGAATCTTACATTGTTTTATAGACAATAGTCAAGAAAAATTCATTTTTACTCCTCATGTCAAAGAAGCCTAGCAGAGAAGACTTATCTGGACTCCTCATAAATATTTAACCCAAGGATGGCCTTTTCCCTTGGAATTTTAGCAAAACGCGCCCTACACACTCCACAGCATTTAATTAACCAGAGACCATTCTCAAGTACACTTAATTATAGGTCAGTTTTCTGACTATATAAATCATGGAAAAGAAAAGGAAATGACACAAAAGCCCTAGACTAATATAATTTATAGCGATCTGAACTCACACAAGGAAAGAATGGTACTGTGCTATAATTAAAGATTAGGTTAGTGCCAAAAATCATAATTTTCTGCCTGGCTTTAAAAGCAAATGTCATGTTAATGACAGATAACTTTTGATTACGCAGGGATGATTATATATAGTTTGTGGATTATCTATGCCCTCATTTTCTTTCCTTCTTCCTCATGTTGCTTTATTGCTAATTAATCCCTCTATCAGGATTCTGATTAAGGAAAGGAAGAGAAGTAGAAAATCAAATTAGTCATTTGGGCTGATTGTTCGCTGTCTCAGATAAGACTCTCAGTTAAGCTGGTGTGAAAAATGCCTTTCTGGATTTTGATCCTCTCCACCACTGGAGGACTTTTTTTTTTAAAGGTTTTATTTATTTATTTGACAGAGAGAGATCACAAGTAGGCAGAGAGGCAGGCAGAGAGAGAGGAGGAAGCAGGCTCCCTGCTGAGCAGAGAGCCTGATGTGGGGCTCGATCCCAGGACTGAGATCATGACCTGAGCCTAAGGCAGAGGCTTTAACCCACTGAGCCTCCCAGGCGCCCACTTGAGGACTTTTAAGAAAGAGTATCTGAAGTTGGGCATCCTGAGAAGGCTTACTTGTATCTCATAGATTAGAGCCTTGAGGTGTTTTTAGTTATTGTACGACCTGAGGTGCCAGCACTTACAATTCAGAAAACTTCATTCAGTATACCATAACACAGAAGTTCCATAATAATTCTGTGACCCCATCACCATCCCATGTCTCTGAATTAGGATGTTATTTATGAAGCATTTGCACCTGTGCTCTACTCCACACAAACCCTGACAGGGTGATATAGGTTACAAGATGAAAACAAATCTGGAGGTACTCCTCAAAGACGTTGACTTTGGGACCCTTAGAGGTTTGGTTGTTGTTTTTTTTTAAAGGCACCTTTGGCTCCTCAGCTACTCCACTGTTTCCCACAGTTAAGTTCCCAAAGCCATCCAGATCCTCTCAAGTCCATTTTCCCATGTATATATTCTCCTAAAATACCATGAAACAAAACTCACCTACCCTGTGCCAAGCTGTCAGTGATGAAATCAAGAGAAAGATTAAAAATGAGTAGCAACGATGAACAATCAGAACTCGCTGCCAACAAACCTGCAATAAAAACAAGCCAACAGAGCCATGTTGCCGTGATTCTGTTATGATTGTGCCATATTAGAGTGATCGCATAAGAGAGCGAAAACAGACAATCCAATTCTTGAATCAAAACAAGATTCCCTCCTCCTGTCAGGCCTGCTTAAAAACGTTCTACTGTTTTCCCATCCGAACACCTTACCCTAACATATGGCAGCATAATCCACATACCAAGGATTGTGAAAAATCAGCACAAACCTAGTTTTCCAGAATCTGCCTATAGAATTAGAAGTGTGAACGTTTCAGAACATTAACAGATTTTTAAAATTAAACTCACTTCTGTGAAATCAGAACAGACTACAGTATGAGCAAGGGTTGAAGGGGGTGGGGGATTGGGGTGGGGAGAGGAGGGAAAGAGAAGCGGGGTGGGGGGAGAGAGAGAGACAGACATAGCTTGAAGAGGAGAGGCTACCAGGCTCGCCTATATTGCCAGAGCTTTTTGGTTTTCTGCCGTGTTTTTTTTTAAGGCATGTTAGTTTTTGTCGATTTGCTCTGGAGGTCGTACATGCCTATCATTACTAGAGAGAGAAAGGAATTAAGTCCCCTTTCCTTTAACTATGGGAGCTCAGTGGGATGCATACATATAGAATGACATAATGCCTTTGTTCTATTCCTAAATATAACAAAGCCATTTGACTTCTGTTTAAAACCTGCAACAGAGTATGAAAGTGCCTTATGGATTAAATTAGCCAGCTACAACCCATTACTGAGCTTTATGAAGAAAATGACAACACATTAATAAACAGCCGCCTTTCAAAAACACCCACCTCTGGAAAACATAAGTTAATGCAACCATGGTCCAAAAGGAATGTAAACCAATATTATAATACCACATGATATGGTTCGTTAAACACTTCAAGTCTTTAGGGTGCTTTTCTGAATTGCAAAATATTTCTGTCATCTCCCCACTGTAATTTGGTACTCCAAAATACCATTAACTTTTAAATGTACCAATTTGCTTTTTGCTGCTTGATAAATCTTATTCGTCATTCACAGGCTCTAAATTCATTTTATGCTTTATGATAGCTCACTCAAAAACTTTTTCCAGTGTAGCAAATTCCTTGATAAGAAAGTTGGAAATAAAATGATATTTGGTCCTAACAATGTAAGGAAGAGAGCCAGACATTTTCTTCCTTGATATTAAAATTGATATATTCATGACAAGAATAGTTCATATTTTGATTAAGAAAGCAACCAAAACATTTACTAAAAATAAGTATAGCTACAACAGCAGAGGTATGAAATTATTAGTTTCATGCATTAGACTGCAAAAGGACAGAGGTTTCGATCTATGGAGACTTAAGGCTTATTCATATACAATTTATAGACTCAGACCAAATCCAACTTAATAAAAGTAAGAAATTCATAGTGTATGGTATGATCCCTTGGCAAATGTGTAAGCAAGAAAGACAAAGGCAATTTTAATCTTCAAAGTCATCTAAACAATACATTAAAAAGAGCTATTCTTACCAGAAAGATCTGCCAGATTATCTCTGGGTAACAATGATTCAGACTGAGATGTGCTGGTAACTTTTCCACCCTTCAGCCCGAACGGGAGGCGAGCAGTTACCCGACTAATGACCATTAAAGCATGGCATTTGATTTTTCACTCTAGAGAGAGCCACAATGGAATGGCTTTGCCTTTTCCCTCCTCTGGCTAGTTAGGAGGACCAAGGACACAGCTGAATTTCACAAGTCATGATGAACACAAAAACTCAGACAATACCTTTTGGCAAAATAACAATTGAAATCGCTCCATTATTTATCATTATGTCCTTCAAAGGGAACTTCATTGAGAAGCTGGGGAGTCAGCTTAAGAAAACAAAAACGTCCTTCTCTAAAGGTTCCAAGGATATTAAGAAAGGTTTCTGTTCTCTTATTAGAATGTATGTCATTTATTATCTTACAAGAAAACACAAAGAAATATAAATGCATATATACTTTCATGTACTTGAGTTTACAATGCCAATAGTTTAATATTTTTTTGGATGTTTTCTTACCATAATAGAAATCTAAAGCGATGCTGGAGAACGTGATCATGAAAAAGCTAGTTATCGATATTTTTTTTCTCAAGCAAATTATTTTTAGAAGTCTTCAAAGGGCCATTTTGCAAAGAATAAGGTTTCTGACCTTGTCGAGCATTTGTCGCTCAGTGTTCTAACCATTTCCATTCCTGACGAGCTCAGCTATGTCTGCACCTGAATGGACATCAGGTCCCAGCTCGCTCTAACCATCAGACCGGTCTACCTCTCCTGGCTGGAAAAGGTCATGCTCTGAACACGTACAACTCTGCTCAACGACAAATTGTGAAAGGGAAGCTATTAACAAGCTTAAGAAAGCCACCAAGGGTCAATACTCGATTTTATTTGAGTTAGCTTCTCAAAAAATTCCTTCTCAGTGTTCAAATAGCACATATTTAAGGACTTTTTAAAACTAGGCTTGGGGGAAAAAAGATGTAAAATATTCTTTCCTAATATTTTCAGATTTTAAACACTTTCATGAAGCTCTGTGAAGAAAATTTAAGTGAAAGACTTTTGTCTTTTTCTTCAAGTGAAAAGTCAACAGGACTCCTCCAAGAAACTGAAAAGACGCAGAGAATGATCTGGAGGAATACTGTGCAGGATTTACATATTTTATCTTTTTTTTTTTTTTAAAAAAAAGCAGATTCATATGCAGGGAAATAACCTTAAGTTGTTTATGTGTTCAATTATGTGTCTTCATTCCTCCAAGAAAGTTTTTTCTTTTGTATGAGATTATGTCCACACACTGAAATCTAACAAATCTGAATCATATTTTATTTCAGTTTTCTGAAAGAAAATAGATTTCTTAGGTCTATTTAAATGGATCTACTACTTCTCTCATTTAAGGATACTTTATTGGTAAACAAATTATATAGGCTTCCTCTCTTCCATAATGGTTAATTGCTTTCTCTAACCAATGAGAGAAATAAAAATTGAGAAGAGATTAGCACCTCCATGAATTCTGTCAGTCACTGGTAGCTTTCTCAAACAAAGTAGCAATTAATTATGAGTTAATCCCATTGGATGTTTCCTGATTAATATATAGTATTTTCCTGGCCACAAATCAAAGCCTCCAATAAATAGCCTCTCTCTCTGAATAACTCGTTGAATATAATACCATTTGTTTCCATATTATATTTGTAATTATTAAACCTGTCACATTAGCTAAATCTAATAAACATAGCCCATGATCAACATAGAAGACTCTGAGGTCCCTGAAGAAATACAACAGAAGGATGCAATACCTACATTTAACTATGTCCACATATAAATGTGTACATGTGCTTAGAACACATTAAAATGCATGTTTAATGAACTCTTCAAAGTTGCTATCCAACATGACTTTAATGTTGATTGAAATGATAGAAGAAAATAAATCTATCAGCAACTTCACCAATAATAGCAGGTACAAGTTACTACACAAACAAGAACTACCACACCTACAAAGGTCAGATCTTTCCACATCCCTCCTTCTGGTGCTGGGGTGCTTATTTTTCAGGTTTTTACTAAAATTCTAGTTAATCAACATACAGTGTAATGTTAGCTGCAGCTGTACAATATAGGGATTCAACACCTCCGTATGTCACCCAGAGCTCCGCAAGCCAAGTGCTGGGATATTTCAGGTGGGAGGGTTTTAGGGCTGTGACTGTGAGACCCTGCTGGGGTTTACTGCCTTCCTCCTCTTTCCCTGTGCTTGTCTTACAGACCACCCCGGAGGACAGTCCCAAACTCTGAGGCACAGAACAGCATATCATTCATGGAACAAGTAAAAGATTTTTTAAAATAACAAAAAACAAACAAACAAAAAAAACCCCTTGTCTTTCAAGTGGACTCCAAAATTTAGGGATTTTTTGCTCATTGTGGAAATCAAAGGTATTTCAGGACATAGTTTGGCATTTAGTTCGAATCCCATCAAGTTTTCTACCAGATAAAATTTTGTAGAAGGAATGAATTTAGAAACAAGTCCAGATGAGGCCAGAATGGTCAATACTCCCCAGACTACTAGGCCGTTCTCTGATCCCGGGATAGAAAGTAAGTGCCTAGCTCATTCTACAAAACCTTAATAAGCCCTTCCTCTTTACCAGCAGGGCAGCCCTGTACAGCTGTGCTGGCATGCACTGTCCAAATGCAGGGGTCACCATTCACACTGTAGACAATGTGAGTGAAGGCGTGTGTGAAGATGCCTATAAATACATGTATGAAGCATACAGGGGCTGTTTAGCGCATAGTTTTGTGTCTATACCCATCACTCCTTTGTACCAGACATGGCACTAGACTCTGAGTGGATACATGCAAATAAGCTCCCCACAAACTTCACAGAACAGATGACTTTTCATCTGGTTTTGACAGATCTGTAGAACTGAGGTTGGGCAAAAGGAAGTCATGAACACTGTGGTATAAAAACAAACAGCCTATACAGGCCATTGGGATATTTTACTTCTTGCCCATAGAGGAAAGTAGAGAAATAAGGTGAAAAATAAACAAGGTCGGGTGCCTGGGTGGCTCAGTCGGTTAAGCGTCTGCCTTAGGCTCAGATGGAGTCCCACATCGGGCTCGCTGCTCGGTGGGAAGCCTGCTTCTCCCTCTCTCACTCCCCCTGCTTGTGTTCCCTCTCTGGTTGTGTTTCTCTCTGTCAAATAAATTAAAAACAAAACAAAACAAAAAAAAAAAAACATGGACTGTGGAGCAAGACTCCCTATATTTGAATCCCAACTCCACCAATTACAGGTTGGGTGATATTGAGCAAATCGCTTAACATTTTGGTATGTAGTTAAGTTTCCTTATCTTTATGGGGATGCATAGCTCATTGTGTCACTCTCAGAATTAAACAGTTCCTATTTGAAAAGCATTTAGAATGGTGCCTGGCACACAGTAAGCAGTGTATTAAGTGCTGGGTAGTAAACAAGCATGACCTGAACTCCTATCATGTTCCAGGCTTCAGGAATGTAAAAATTAAGAAGACAGACAAGAAACCATCTGCTCTAACATAATTTATAAAAAGCAGCATTTAAGACCCTATCAAATGGCTTTCATTGGTTTTCTTTAATGACTGAATTAAGATTACTTTGGTTTGGGGAATTTTGTTGATAATTTTAAGGCCATAAGTACAAACCATCTTTTTCAACTCCAGTAGGACACATAGATACAAAGTTTATGGTGGTTAAGCTTCAGTCCCTACAGGCATTCCACAACCTACCTACTTACCTTTCATTCAGAATCATAAAGGGGAAGACCGCTAGCACACGGTCCCCTAAAGAGAGCTCTTTGCACTCTGCCTAAATTCAGACAGCTGTGGTGTTGCAATTTCACTTGACACAGACTCTACTGAATAGACTCCAGAACACTGTCACTGCTTAAAAACATCCAGATTTGTAACTTACTAAGCTATCATACGCCATGTCAGATTATTATTAAAACAGTGAGGGCTCAAAAGACAGAAGAATAGCGTATTAAAATTAGTAGAATGATATACACTATTTCTCATCATTTAAAATCAGTATTCATATTTACTTCATTGTAAATTACTGTTTTCCATAAAAAAATTTTTTTAAGGATTTCATTTTTAAGTAATCTCTACATTCAACATGAGGCTTGAACTCACCACCCCAAGATCAAGGGTTGCACGCTCTGTGCACTGAGCCAGCCTTGTTCTCTATAATTATGAAGAATATGTATAAGGAATCAATTTCCAAGAAGCACTGGTTGGCCCACATAGCATCATTGCCCAGGCATGACAGGTGAGCCATATCGACAACATAAATCTTGGCATCAGGTCGAGTTCAGAAGTTCTGTTTCCTCTCAAAGTACTAAGGAACAGCTCTTAGAGATGGGGTAATAAGGAGAGAGCCAAAAGAAAGGATTTAACAATCTAGCTGCTAAAAATGAGCCATAAATTACTGGTGTTTTTTTTTTTTTTTAACTCAATGACTTCAGAATCTAACATGGTGTTTATAATTATGTTAGGGACTCAATAATTATTTGTGTAATGAATGAATAATGACGAGTGTTTTATTGGCTTTTTTTTTTGCCTAAAATATTTTCAAACAGCAGAATAAAATTGCTCTTCTTTGCTCTTTCATAGGTGATAGCTCCAAACCATCATATTATAAACTATAGCTCTGGACATTTTTCCCCTTAAAATGCATTTTTATTGAAGATCATCGGTCACTTTTCTGCTTACTCTCAGAGCATGGTGAGATCTTCCTATAATTTATCTATAAGAAAAGGTACCATAATGTGCAAATGCAGAGATTTCACTATGCACTCTAACTTCCTAATCATTTACTAAAATATCAAGTAAGGCTAGGACACACATTCATCTCTTCAGAGATTAATTAATAATCTATTGTCCTCACTCAGTTTTCTCTCAAAATACTGGGAAATATTTTCTCTTCATAAATGAGCAAGCTAATTAAGTATCATTTTCAGAGGATATTTTAAATTCAGCAAGATAGTTAAGAGATTATTCTTATCATGGCTTTTAGATCACATATTTTCTAAAGTTTTTTTTTTTTTTAAATAGGCATTTCAGTGTATACAATAAAGACTAGGAGAAAACATGATCCAGATACTAATAGTGATCGTTTCTGATGTTAAGTTTTTGTTTCGTTTTTTTTTTTTTCCTGTTTCAAAGTTTGCCACATCCTAGTACCTAGATGGGCTCTTATAACCGACCCAATTTTTAAGCATTATTAATGCACAACAAGGGTAATCTGTTTTACCAGATTGCTCAGAATCACAATATGAGCCCTAAGAAACAAGAGATCATCTCTAAATGGAAGAAAAATGCTTGTATAATTGAAGAGGCTCTGAGAACCTAGGGGCTGAGGATGCCCCCTGATCACCAGTATCCACCTGTGTGTGGAGGGACAGGCAGGCGTGACCCGTCAGTGCAAGAGAAATGAAAGGCACAAGCAGACAGTGAGACAACACAGCTGTGGAGGAAAACACCTGGCATGGCAAAATCAGAACCATGAAATAAGAACTTTCAGAGGTTGAGTCTAGATTAAAAATGATTAAGACCATAAGAAGAGAAAGAACAGTCACTTAGATGAAAGAAAAATCCTAAAAAACTGGAAAGGATTCTTTTAAGTGGAAAAGCATCTCAAGAATTAAGAACTATCCGTTGCCCTTAGGTCTTTTCGTCTTTGTATTTGATGATGCACAGGAAGCTGCTCAAGAGTACTTAATAGACGGGTTATGCTTTGGTACAAGTACAGATTATACTTGGAGTATGTATAGCAGGTGGACTGTACTCTTGCTACAAAAATCCTTTGATCATTCAAATCCTGTCGAGTAAGATCAGGGCTACTTTTCTAAGGGGTCAATTAACCCCTTTACTGGTAACACTGTATAAGCAATGGAAATACTGACAATGAACATCAACTCACAGACTTCCAGTAGCATAAATCCACTTACACCTCAAAATTCTACCATCAGGTGAGTTCCGCTTTTCCAAGTTGCTTCTCTTCTCAGTAAAGTTAAACTCTGACTTAACATGCTCTGAGCAAAAATACTTATACCCCCTCAGAGTCTCCCCTGTCCCTATTAAGCCCAGCATAAAGCTGTCATTTTGTACAAATTTGGTGAGCGTCTATTTTGTGAATGCATCTATACTGCAGGAAACAAAGTAATCCCTCAGATGTGTTTGTCACTTTTGCTGCAGAACACAGTAAATTTCATCTTTTCTTCCGCAGGCCTGCGTTAGTTTATATTGAGAACATACAAAAATCGCTAGTACCTCCTCCACACCAACTCATTTGAATGCATATCAGAATCAGCCTACAGGGTATACTTTTAAGAAATAAAGTTTAACAGATTAGAATGTTGAGGCAAAAACAGTTTGAAGAATATCATTAAACACAGATCAGTAGTGGCTAACAGTATTTCTTGGGATGGGTTCAGGAAATACATGGTCCTTGACTATAGAAACTTTTAGTCACAAGCTTCTTTGCAAGTAACTGGGCTCTGATCATATAACTTCTGCTTATATTGGAACAGCTGCAGACACTCAAGTGTTTAAGGCCTGATAAATAAGCAGGTGTCACATAGAGCTTTCAACACAATACATCCCACAACCAAAAACAAAGATCATGGACAATGCATCTCATTGTTGTGCAAAAGCCATGGGGCCTGCAGGATTACCTTATAAAAACCAATCCATTATTTGCATTTTTAAATTTTTTTTAGGACAATGGAGTATGTACAGACTTGAGGATTCAGAACTGAGGAATTCAGAGCAAGGTGATGAGGTATTCCTACATAGTGCTATATAGATTTAATGAAAATTAAGCTCCTACATGGAAATTTCCAAGTTTCTTTCTTTCTCTTTATTTTTTTTTCTTCCTTTCATCCCTTTCCTTTCTTCCCTTTCCTTTCCTTTCTTTCCCAGAAAGATCCAGAGTCTAGTTAAATATCGCAGACATTGAATGAAATATGTGACTTGACAATAAGGACATAAGGACAAACATGGTTATGCAAGAAAAGTATAACTTGAAGATAAGAACAGTTTGGGTAACAGCATTACCAGATCAATCTACTCTGCTGGTGTAGTAATGGACAGAAATGTGTTCTTCTTATCTTTAAGAGTCTTGTGTTTACTCTGCAAATTAATGCAATCACCCCCCATGGCTCTTGTTTGGAATATCAGCTGAGTTATGGCAAGAAAACGTTAAGACTGGCCTCTTCACTTAATTTCTCAAGCCAAGCACATTTGGTTGGAGAAGAAGTTAATGATGAGAGGATCATATTAAACTTTTTGGGTACTTTATCCTTTATTTAACAATACAACGACCATCAATAATACAATTTATTCTTACAGCTACCTAGGATACAGCATTCGGGGCTTTGGACTTCAAAAGCATACAACATATTTACTTATGCTTTCCCTGCTGTCTTCTCCTGTTCTGATAAACCCAAAACCAAGCTCCTTGTTACTGTAACAAAAATAGCCTTGATCTCCCCCGCTTCCCTTGGCAACCCCATTTGCTCAATCGGGCTCAAACACTAAGTCCTCCTTCTTAAGTAGTAGTTGTACCCTAAATCACCAAGTCCTGGTGACTTGCTCATATTTTCAGTGATATTTTAGCATCACTCACCAATAATTGTTCCATTTCTCAATGCATAGCTACTTGTGGGTATTAGTTCTTCAGTTGAATCTGTATTTGAGGGCAAAGACTATATTATCTGTATTCAAAGCACCACAGAATTTAACAAGTTATAGAGAATTAATTTGTTGCTGTGAAACCATGCTTTGATTCCCACCCCTTAAGGTGACCTGTACTCCAAAAATAAGTTTCAATTTTATGTTCTGGAATCTGGCCCAACCTTATTATTGTCCTTTCTGCCTATCTTCTAATATACTAACATTCTACTGCTTTTGTCTCATTCTCCTTGTTGAAAGACAGCAATGGGAATCCATAGATGAAAATGCCAAGATGTAACTTTTTATTGATAACCTGCTCATTCCTAAAAGAGTGGAGGGGGCTTTCATAACTATATAACCATGAAGAGATTTCTTTTAAAAGGAGATACTAAAGGACGCTTGGGTGACTCAGAGGGCTAAACCCTTCCCTTCAGCTCAGATCATGATCTCAGGGTCCTGGGATCAAGTCCCACATCGGGCTCTCTGCTCAGCGGGCAGCCTGTTCCCCTCCCTTTCTCTGCCTGCCTCTCTGCCTATTTGTGATCTCTGTCAAATAAATAAATAAAATCTTTAACAAAAATAAAAAGAGATACTAAAAACAAATATAGCAAAATATTAACTGTCTACAAACCTACTTATGAGTAAGTAGACTCTGTCATGTTTTCTGTTGTTTTCGGTGTTTTTCAAGATTTCTTTGAGAGAGAGAGTGCTTGCACATGCATGCCGTGGAGAGAAGCAGAGGGAGAGAGAGAGAAGCTCAAGCAGACTTCCCACTAAGCACAGAGCCTTGGTGAGCCTGAGGATCGCGATCTGTGCTGAAATTAGGCGTCGGATGCTTAACCGACTAAGCCACACTGGCATTGCCTGTGGTTGTGTATTGTTACTAAAATTATACGATTAAAAATAAGTGAAAACAATATATTCTTACGGTTAGTGAGCATTTGAATATCTTGGGTAAGCCAGGCAGAGCATAACGCTATAAGGATACAATTTTTGTTTCAGTGAAAAATGCTTGTCTGAGGACTGGGGGAGGTGAATTAGATCTTTGTTACTATGCACCCATCTGATACTGGGGCAGGAGTATAGAGGAGAGCGGTAATGCTCAGTCCAGTAACAGGTGTTACGGGGTTGCTTTATCTGTAGAAATTTTTTTTAAATAAATACTGGATAAAAGTTGGCAATTTATTGGCATTGTGCTTCCACAATTCTATACAATTTCAGCGATAAAATACTCCTTGCCACTGAAGACAACTGCCCCTCTCTTCGGGACATCAGTCGTCTGGGCAACTAAATGCCACTTTTCTTTAAATACTTAGAAAGCTGTAACTGAGTCCCAGAAGTCAAGGTGTATTGCTCACCACTATGGATTTCCATAGGCAGGTGTTCGCTGTCAGCAGCACTTTGCCTGCACCAGGAACTGGAACAGTCCCTCACACTGTTAACTCCCTTACACTTCACACTGTTCCTGTAGGGTAAGGATACTTCCCTGTAAAAAGTTAAGATACTGGCCTAAATCACACCCAGCTGCTAAAGCTAGGTTTGGAACCCAAGCCCTGTAGGTCATGTCTTTTATTTATTTTTTTAAAGATTTTATTTATTTATTTGACCGAGAGAAACACAGCTAGAGAGGGAACCCAAGCAAAGGGACTGAGAGAGGGAGAAGCAGGCTTCCCACCAAGCAGGGAGCCCGATGTGGGACTTGATCCCGGGTCTCCGGGATCATGACCTGAGCCGAAAGCAGTCGCTTAACCAACTGAGCCACCCAGGCGCCCCAAGGTCATGTCTTTTAAAACACAATGCTGTGCTCCTCCCAAAATGCAGGATTGGGACTAGACCAGTAACAGAGTCGCATACCCTTGGCAGTAAGGTTGTGTGGATTTATATAATGAATGAGCAAAAATACATGGGGCTATGCTGCCCAATAAAGCATCCGCCAACCACTTGAGTCTCAAATTTAAATTAAAATGTCACTTCTTCCATCGCACTGGCCCCATTTCTTGTGTGCAGCAACATGTGTGGCCAGTAGCTCACATACTAGACACAGCAGATACAGAATATTTCCTTCATCACAGAAAGGTCTACTGGACTATCCTGGTCTAGGCTAAGGCTTTCTCAACCGTGGTTCCTCAGCAAGTCCAAGAATGTAGAAGTTCATTTGGATGACTCTTGTGACAATTTTCTCAAAGATGACACCTGTTTACTCCCATTCTAGATGCAAGAAATGCCTTAGGACCTTGGGACTTGCTTCTCTACTGACTCCCATTGAAAATACCTGTTTCTGAATGGCTACAAAAACTGCAGAGCTCATGGCTAGATGACCGTGGTTAATTGTAGTGCACACAGTTGGAGCTTAGACCTGGCTGACTCACCAGACTTCGTACTGAAAGAAGACATACACTTCAGTGGGCGCCAACTGTAGGATGTGTTGGCCTGTTGATTTCTAAAATCTCTTTCTGTTGAAAATTTTCAACAGTAACAACCAGAGAAACCACCTTCCTCACTTCTCCTCACTCCAAGTTGGTAATACTTTCAACAAAGATAAACCCCCATCTCAATCTAGGGATAAGAATCATGGGTATTCTCTCCTACTCCACCAATCTTTAAGCTTTGTAAGTTCTTAAACTGTACGTCTGTCCAGACCCATTTATTTTCTCGAGGCTTCTCAGTAATTCTATGGGATCTGGCCGGCTGTCTTCAGGATTAGATAGTCTTCTTTTAGGCAATCCTTACACGTTGCCCTAAGCAAGGGGCCTCTAAGATTAGAGCTAAGTCTACTAGGGTTTGTTCTGGATATCCAGGCCCAGTATTCCAAAAAGCAAATTGTCAGAGCTGTGATTTTGCCTCTGCATGCTTCACATTCAGAATGGGGGAGGGGGAGGGCAAGAAAAAACGAATGCCTATATAAGGTTTTAAATAGGGATTCTATAATTATTGGTAGATCTCAATGGATTTAGTACATCACTAATTATACTGCATTACTGTCAAATGAATTCTTTTAGCATGATTAATGTTATTATGCCAAATCCCAAATTAATTCACAATGAGTATCTTAAAGTCTCAGCAATGCTTTAAAAGGAGGGGAAAAAAAAGATGACAAATTAAGCTGGGCTATTATAGTGAAATAGGGAGAGGTTTGCTATCGAAGCACTTCAAATATATTGCTAGAATTAACCTATATATTTATGAAGCACCCTTCTGATCTTAGTTCAGTTGTGCAGTAGATTTCCCAGCTGGGAAAATAATGTACTAAATGAACAGCTCGAATACCCAGTCTCTTGACCTTTTACCCTTGTCTGAACATTTCTATTGTTTGTGTGTCTTTTGTTGTAACCTGCTGCAAGTCATCATTTTCTAAGTCAGCAGGATATAAATAAAGAAGCCAAGAACAAAGAGAATATAGTGTCTTCGTCAATTTTTTATTTATAATTACCCAGTGATTTTTCTGAAACATTGAGCCTTCTCCTGTTGCCCCAAGATTTGATTTTCTCCAGCCACATTGACCATGGAGACCCTAAGGGTGTATACTCTGAAACCCCCTCCTCCCTGCCCCATTGGAGCAAGAGATTCTCAGCAGAGCTGGAAAAAGCCAGCTGTAGCAATGGGCATTTAATCTTTCCCTTTTGAAGGCAAGGCTTTGTATTTTGGACTCCGATTTAAGCCATATTTTTTTTCCCATCATCCATGAGGCAGTCTAATGTAGTGGTTAAGAGAATAGATTTAGAGGTAGACTCTTTATATAACCGGGCTCTCCCAAGGTATATAGGAGTTTAGACAAAATACTTCTACTGAACTCAGTGTCTTCATCTGTGAAATGGGAATAAGTACCTCTTATAAATGCATACCGCATAGGATTGCTGGGAAGAGAACTAAAAATGCTGCCAAAATCATGAGCATCATCTTCCCTAAGAGAGAGTTCTGTGTATCAGGTTTTGTGCCAAGAACTTGGCAAACTATATATTTTTTTCGCCATGTATGTCTTCATTTTCCAGGCTGATCCAACCAGACTAGCAACAGCAGAACCAGATCTGAAGCCAGGTAACTGTATTCTAGGGCCTGTGTTATTAAACTCTGACACAGAATTGCTTTTACATTTTAAAAAGGAAGGTCATGGTATCATCATTTTGCACGAGGAAATGGCACCTTAGCCAAATTAACTTGCCTCAGCTCATAGGAGCTTAGCAGAGAGAGGTAGGGATTGCATGGTGTCTCCTGACCCTAGGGATACAGGCCACCAAGACAGGACTGAGCTAAGGTCTACGAGGAAAGTAGCAGTGCTGGGCGGGTGACAGAAGGCTGCACCAAACTGAGCTCTCCTGGTCAGCAAATGCATGAATCAATCCCAGAATCAAGGCAATTTCTGAGAATTGTTGTATTATTTAAGAATTACTGCATGGAGGCAGGGGGCGCCAGGGTGGCTCAGTTGTTGAGCATCTGCCTTCAGCTCAGGTCACGATCCTGGAGCCCTGGGATCGAGCCCCACATCGGGCTCCTCCCAACAGGAAGCCTACTTCTCCCTCTCTCACTCTCCTTGTTTGTGTTCCCTCTACCTGTGTTTCTGTCAAGTAAATAAAATCTGAGAGAGAGAGGGAAAGAAAGAAAAAGAGAAAGAGAGAGAGAAAGAGAGAAAGAAAGAAGGAAAGAAAGAAAGAAAAAGGAAAGAAAGAAAGAAAGAAAGAAAGAAAGAAAGAAAGAAAGAAAGAGTTGCTGCTTGAGATCATTCTACACAAATTATTCTACTCAAATTCTTTACTGCTATTTTTGTTTCTTGGTTTCAGTTAAGAATTTCAGTGAGCCCCAGCATCAGGAAAAGGCAAGGTGAGTTGATACAAAACTCAAACTGTAAAAACTCACTCAAATTCTTTTCACTAGGATCTGTCACCGTGTATCTTAGTGGGATTAGAGTGTCAGAGCAGGGATGAATTGGTGGTGTGGGGGTATCCTTTGGCATCACTAAAGAAGAAAACTAGAGTAGTTTTGAGGGGACAGATGATATAGTCTATGCTAGACCATAAAGCGTGGGTGTGGGTGTGTGTGTGGATAGGGCATGAGGAGCTTCAGAGATTTGAAGGACAGCTGCAGGGACCCCCCTTACTGATTGGGTGCTGAGATAAGAGAGAGGAATCAACATGAAGCTTAAGAGCAAGGTAGGGAACTCCCTGGTCAACAAGTACACATGGTCCGCAAGACGAGAGACAGCTGTGCTGATGTAAGGTCACAGGAAGACTTCATTTTCATCTAATCCAAACCAAAATGTGCTCCAGCGTATGAGTCAGGACTGAACTTATGAGAAGATGGAAGAAAAGAGGGTGTAAGGGTAGCCCAGACTTTCAGGAACTGCTAGCTTCAAGGAGCAGAGGGAGGCAGAGAAGTTCATTATAGGGGTGGAAAGCGGAAGTATTCCCCCCTCACCACCAATGGCTATGGAACGAATGTAGGTAGCATAGCACTGGACACCTAACAGGATCTCAATATACATATTTGGAATGAAATCATGAACCATCTAAGTCATCAGCTGGTCGACTTATGGGTTATACTCACCACTTGCTGGGGCTACTTGAGGTTTAAAAAATTAGGTCTTACCTCCTAGCATTTTCTAATTGGGAGACTTTCCTTAACAACCTGGACTTCACTCATCTTTCAGAAACAGCCTTCTAAGGACTCTGGCAGGTGTCACCTTCACCTTTCTACCCCCTTGGCTTTTGGAGGCATCTGCACTAGGAAGCCTTAACCTAAAGGCAGGGCTCTAATAGTGGGAATTAGAAACCACAGGAGGAAAGCGATTCCACAGAAGGCTTCAGAAAGCTAATTAGGAGCAAAAGGCCTTTGATTTACCCTGAAATCATGTCACCTAAGCAGGACGGTCTCACTGTGCTTCTGTTGGGGATGTGCTATAAAGACAGCACCCAGTTGGGAGATGATCAACAAAGGGGAGCACAGTGAATGGGGACTGATGAAAGCTGGAGCCACGGGCAGCAGTTGGCTCTGGTGTGAGTTCATGTCCCGTGGGCCTGAAAACAAGGTGACAGGCTGTGGCACAGTCACAAATGGAACGCCACACAACGTGTAGGACGGACAACAGAACTGGGTGTCAGGAAGGAAGAGGTCTGGTCCACGGCAGCTGCCACCACGTACGGTGACATTGCCGGAGGTCACATCCCCTTCTCCTTAGCTCTTTCTCTGGAAAATGAGGGAATGGAATAGATTTTAACATCCAGTTTTAAATGTACCTAAGAAGGCCACAGAAACTAAATGCTCAAGCTGAAATGACTTGAGACCTGGTAAGGGGACGTGACAATGGGTATGGAGAGAAGAGGCCCATTTTTGATATAATATTGAAATGTGTTGGTTCCAAGTTTCCCCATTTTAAATCTCTGATCATCCTTCCTAAGTTGGTTCTAGGACTATGGCTCTATTTGAGATTTAGGAAATAATCTATTCCATAAATAGAGGAAGGCTTTCTTTTTTTTTTTTTATTAAAGATTTTATTTATTTGACAGAGAGAAACACAGCCAGAGAGGGAAAAGCAGGCTTCCTGCCAAGCAGGAAGCCTGATGTGGGACTCGATCCTGGGTCTCCGGGATCATGACCTGAGCCAACTGAGCCACCCGGGAACCCCTAGAGGAAGGCTTCTTTTGGATATTACCTTAATTGGGGGTAGGGATGGACTATTTAAGGACTTTACATTCTTTGTTTGTATGTAAATGGTGCTGCTAATTGCCAAATTAAAAGAAGTCCCAGCAGGACCTCTTCATGAAAACACTTGGTTAACAGCTAGTTCACATTGTTAGTGTTCTTGAAAAGTAATAAAATTGCTTTTTATTTTCAAATAATCTTAAATTCAGCCTTCAGTTTGTATGACTGGCATTCTCCCAACTCTGTAAACAGAAATTTAACTCTTACCCTCTCCCCAGGACCCACGGGCTCCCAACCAGGTTTAACAATACCCCGCCAGTTTCCTTAGCTGAGGCCTGCTCTCTAAAGAAGTTGACTGAAAATCACATTATAAAATAATAATAATAATAATAATAATAGTAACTGTGTCTAAACAAAATCATTACAAAATGAGTATTGAAATCCATGCATTGTATTTTGTAGGTGAAGATCTCAGGCCCTCATACAGCTGTTCTGGACTTTTCTTTTATACAGAGTGCTATCAAGGCTAATCACAGTTCAGCAGCACCATAGGAAGTCACAAATGAGGAGGAATAGGAAGCTGCTGGAGTTAGCATTCTGAAAAGTCTGATGAGAAGAAATTAAAGGCACTGTGGCCAAGAGGGAAAGAGTAAAATTAAAGTCAGAGTAGGAACTAGAAAAGCGTACCATTCTAGGGTTTCCCAAATCTTGGGAGTAAATATATATTTATGATCTCGGAGCCAAAAAGAAACAGGGAAATTATGGCCAATCTTCCTAGATCACCATTATCATAGTCATAAGAGTTGGCATTTATTAAGCTCTCCGTGTGCTTAATGCTGTGCTAAAATACTGTTCATCAAATTTAATTTCCTTACATTAATATGAAGTAGATACTATTGTCATTCCTATTTTACAGAGGAATAAAATAAATCAGAGAGGTTAACTTCTCCAAGTCACCCAGTAAGGATGAGGCAAATCCTACATCAGATTCCATTGTCCTAGCCACAAAACTCAGCCATCAGTGAAAAAGAATCTATTTTTTGAGTGTGATCAGTCTTCAAGTTTCATATGCTATTCTGAGCTGAGATTAACATGCAATTCATCTGTTTTAAGGGTACAATTCACTGATTTTTTTTTTTAGTGAATTTACATAACTGCACAACCATTGCCACAATGCAGCTCTAAAACTTTTCCCTCCCTTCAAAAACATACCCTGTGCTCATTTTCAGTCAATCCCTGTTCCCTCCTAGGCAGCCATTTATTACCTGTGTTCTAAATTTGCCTTTTCAGGACATTCCATATAAATGAAAACTTACAGTATGAAGTTTTTTGGGATCTGGCCCCCTTCACTTAGAAGCTTCTGTTTCTGAGGTCCAACCAAGTCAGAGCACACATTAGTACTTTGTTCCTTTTTATTACTGAATATTGCTTTATGGATATACCTCATTTGGTTTAGATTTTCACTGGCTAGACATTCAGATGACTTTTAGTTTTTGCTACTATTAATGATGATACTCTCAACATTCCCTTTCAAGTCTTTACATGGACTTGTGGTTTCATTTTTCTTGCATAAAATCCCTGGGACAGACTTCTTCATTGCATGATACATTTAGTTAGCCTTTTAGAGTGCTTGCTTGGGCAGCGTGTATACTAAAGTTAGAACATTTAGCCTTCTAGAAAACGGCCTGTTTTCCCAAGTATCTCTACCCTTCTACATTACTACCAGCAATGTCTGAGCGTTCTGGATTCTTCATATCTTGGCCAGTATTTGCTTTGTGTCCTTGCATTTAACCATTCTAGCGTCTGGGAAGCAGATGTGGTTTTCTGTAAAGACGAGGGACTTTGAACATGTTTGTGTACTTCTCCAATAAAGTGTCAAATCTTTTGCATATATTAACTGGGTTGTTCTATTGTTCAGTTTTATATATTCTGGATATAAGTACTTTCCCATATATATGATTTGGAAACATTTTCTCTATGACTTGTATTCCTTTTCTTAATGTCTGTTTAAGCATAAAAATTTTAAGTTTTATTGAATTTATATATCATTAAGTTGATAAATTCATCATTTTTTTCTCTGTGAATAATGTTGGTGTCCTAACTGAAACCTTTAACTAACCCAAGGGTCATAAAATGTTGTAAGTTTTACAGTGTTCTCTCTTACATTTAGGGTTGTGCTCCATTTTGAATTAATTTTTGTCCATGGTCTAGGTAAGAATAACGTGTTCCCACTGAAGTGCCAGAATTTACAAATAATCTTCTTTCCCTCTCCTCCTCCCAAGAATTATGAAAGTTGTCAAAACAAGAAAAAGTTGAAAAAATATTTACCCCCATAGATCACTTAGACTCTGTAATTGTTATCATTAGATGCAGTCACTTGCATCCACCATCCAGTCATCTGTTAATTCCTCTTTCTGATGCATTTCAAAGTAAATTTAACTATTTAATCAAACTTCAACACATTAATAATATATCTGAGTTCAAAATTGTTTTCCATTCTATTTATAAGGCAAAATGCACATATATTGAAATGCACACATTTTAGATGTAAATTGGAAAAAAAACATTGAAAAAAAATGCATAGTTTCCCGTATTTTGAAAAAAATTGTTTTAGCCTCAAATCTTATCAAGATAACATAGATACAGATCACTCCCTAAGTTTTCCTTACATCCCTCCCCACTCAATTTCCAGCTCAAACCACCACTGTTCAGATGTTTTTCCCCATAAATTAGTTCTGCCTCCTCTTCATCTCCATAACCTCCACACAAATGTAATGATCTAGTATACATTTTTTTGCAGTGCTTCTTTGACTCAGCAAAGTATTATTGACATTCATGCTCATGGCTTCTGAACAGCATTTCATTGTACGGGTGTGCTGTGGTTCACTTACCCACTCCCCCATTGGACACCCGGGCTGTTTCCCCTTTTGAACATATGTGGAAAAACCTGCTATGTACCCTCTTATATGATTTTTTGGATAGCTAACACTTAGGAATGAGATTGGTGGGACATAATATAGATGTGTATTTTATGAGTAAGTATAAGACTTTTTCCTAAGTGGTGGTACCATCCTATACTCCCACCAGTAGCATAGGAGATTTCTTTTTTTTTTTTTTTAAGATTTTATTTATTTGACAGAGAGAAACACAGCCAGAGAGGGAACACAAGCAGGGGGAATGAGAGAGGGAGAAGCAGGCTTCCCGCCGAGCAGGGAGCCCGATGTGGGGCTTGATCCTGGGTCTCCAGGATCATGACCTGAGCTGAAGGCAGTCGCTTAACCAACTGAGCCACCCAGGTGCCCCAGCATAGTAGATTTCTAATATTTACTCATTGCCACCAACATACTTTGAGTGAGGAAAACCCCACTCTCAGACAGCATATATTACTCACTAGAACACCAGATAGCATCAGTGTCACAGAAAGGAAAAAAATAGTTCTATAGTATGTCTGGAGGAAATGGGTAATTTAACTAGATTAGCCTTCCATTTTACAAATGGGAGACCAGAACCTTTTCCCCAGGTGCTCAAATGGACACTAAGATTTAGCACAAGCCCTGGAATAAAACATCACCCACCAAGTAACATGAGATTATGTCAGCCTTGCTCTCCAACTGCCTTTCTGTTGGGCTTTAAGAAAATAAGCGTCAAAGAGCAAAAAGGCTGCTTACCCCTTTAAATCCTTCCAATGGTCTCTTATCTTTGCTGTGACTGGGGTGGGGGAGACTACTACCCTATCCCTGTAAGGACAAAGCCAGCTCTTTCTTTACTGTGACCTACCACTGCTTCCTGGGAGTACTTTTTTCTTCCCTCTTAAGTCAGGCGTAAACACAGACATCTCTGCTTGTACTCTCATTACACAGAAGTGAACTGATATTGACAAGCTTGTTTTTTTATTCTCTTTGTCAACCAGAGTCAACAGACCTCCTTGGAGCTTCTGGATGCCTTCTACTTCTGATGCACAGTAACACTCTGCTCTGGCCTTGCACGGAGCTGCCTCTCTCCCCTAACTCTCTGAGGTTGCTTCTGTCTGACCTCCCCTTTCAGGCACAAAGACTTCCTTTGCCTTCATTTCTTAGCATCCACTAGAAGACATGAGATTCTGAAGCCATCTCTACAGGTCAGGTTGATCATTCAGTTTAATTGTCTACCTCCCCAGGTGTGCTTGAATAGGTCACGGTTGAACTGATGACATTTCCAGAACATACTGTGTAGAGAGGCCACCATGGCTGAGAAAGTCATGGTATCTCACCTGTCTGCTGGAGCAGATCCAGAGTCACATACCACAGATCACGCCGTATGGCAAGCACATACATAAAGCATGAAAATGTTTTTCCCTTTCTTGAGGGGCTTATTTTTTTTTTTTTTTTGCTTATGCTCTTTCAAATAACAAAATTTGGGCATTTATTCTTCAGTTTTATTCTCCAGTCGGAAATTGCTCCAATGGATCAGCCATGATTTCCTAGCAATTCAGGAGCATAGTCTTTCTTTGTTCTAGAGCTGCCCTGTACGTTGACCGGCATTACCCATGTGTGGATATCGACCAGTACAAACATGGCTTCTCAGAATTGAGATGTGCTACAAGTGTGAAATGTGCCCCGATTTTGAAGACAAACCAAAAAAGGGTAAAATTTATCCACTTTTAAAAATACTGATGGCATACCTTAAATGTTTTGACACCTAAAGGCAAGTAAAATTAACTTAACCTGTGTCTTGTCTTTTCTCAATGTGACCATTAGAAAAATTAAAATAAGCTATTTGAATCGCATCACATTTCTATTAGATGGCATGGGTCTAGGGCATTTTATTTTATTTTATTTTTTAAAGATTTTATTTATTTATTTGACAGAGAGAAACACAGCCAGAGAGGGAACACAAGGAGGGGGAATGAGAGAGGGAGAAGCAGGCTTCCTGCTGAGCAGGGAGCCCATGTGGGGCTCGATCCTGGGTCTCCGGGATCATGACCTGAGCTAAAGGCAGAGGCTTAGGGACCAAGCCACCCAGGTGCCCCAGGGTCTAGGGCATTTTAAAAGAAAGCTCTTTCTTTCAAAATAATCTATCCTTGCTGACTTCAATCTCAGCTTCTCTCCTCTAAAGCCAAAAGAATAATTATTTCAGAAAGACCTCTTTTATAGAAAGTCTTTTTCTTTTCCTTCCCTTCACTAAGGACACAGTTTTAAATGGCCACTTCTATCTTTCAAATGAGCTTTTTAAGACCAAATAATGTGGATTTGCACAGAGCTACACACACAGTAACTGGGTCTCCCATGGAAAGTAAAAGCATTACATCCAGCTTAGTCAGTCAGACAACAATGTACAATGTCAGAAACAGATCAGTGTGAGGCGTATTTGTAATATACATGTGGTCCAAACAGGCTAGTTGTGCCACTATTAGTACTGAGATTACCATGTCCTTCTGGCCACTCTGTTGTAAATGTCATCGACATTAAAGAGCTATAGGTGCCAAATCCAAAGTATTTGCCTCTTCCCGTGGGCAGCGTGAGGCCAGCCCGAGAAGGCATCCTACCTGTCCTGCCCTGCCATCAATACCACTGTGGCAACATCACAAACTTCACAACCTTAGACGCTTCTGTGAATGTCAATATTCCAGCAATGCAAGGGGCTTCTCATCATGGACATGCCACAGGAAAGCCTGGGAAAAGGTCACTGGTCAAGAGATCTGAGCATATACGGGAACTTTTAGTGCTGCTAAGGAATGTTAACACAGTTAAGCATTCCATGCCTCAGATCCCCAAGTGGGGGGAGCCTACAGAAGGCAGAGTGGCACAGGATTCGGGATGGCATTCAGGCACCTCAAGCTCCCTAACAACTGTGTAACTAGTGTCACGGACCACACTCTTCCACGTGCATTTGGCACTGTCTTGACCATGCCCCTTGATCTCCCTGTGGCTAGAACTACCTTGGCATCTGATGGACTTATGCTTATTTCCACTGCATAGATAGAGACAAGGTGGCTTTACAAAGAACTCTGCAGAGTGGATTCAACCTCCAAAATAAATTATTCAATTGCTAAGAGATAGTAAGTAAACCCTTAATGTTAACAGGCAATGCCGGGGTACTGCTACGGACTAGGCATCTACTATTCTCGATGTTACTTCTGGGTTGATTTACAAATTTATAATTACTGACCTGATCATTAAATTTAATCTTGAAACCTCTGTCTCCAAAGAAGTTAAAAATACGGGACCATGAAGACTAATGTCCATGACAGGCTTAGTTTTTTTTTGTCCTTGTTTGTTTGTTTGTTTTTGTGGGGGAGGGGGTTGTTTTATGTTTTGACTGCTAAATAGACAACAGATTTACATCATTTTACTTTAAAACATGTGATTTCATTTTGATGAAGAAACTCTTGGCTTATTGTTTTCTACTAATCTTGATAGACAAGAAGCTACTCTGTAAATATTTTCTAATATAGTATTTCACCTAATTTCAACCTTGCTGCTCTAGAAAGAAATCAATATATAAATTCTTTCTAAAAATGTGTATTTTTCACTGTGCTCTTGAGTTGAGACGTGTTAACTCAATTTCTACATTCATTACTATAGATGATCTCTGACTCAAAAAATAAAATAGAGGCACCTGGGTGGCTCAGATGGTTAAGACTCTGCCTTTTGGGGGCGCCTGGGTGGCTCAGTTGGTTAAGCAACTGCCTTCAGCTCAGGTCATGATCCCAGAGACCTGGGATAGAGTCCCACATCGGGCTCCCTGCTCGACAGGAAGCCTGCTTCTCCCTCTCTCACTCCCCCTGCTTGTGTTCCCTCTCTGGCTGTGTTTCTCACTGTCAAATAAATAAAATCTTAAAAAAAAAAAAAAAAGACTCTGCCTTTTGGCTCAGGTCATGATCTCAGGGTCCTGGGATTGAGTCCCGCATCAGGCTCTCTGCTCAGTAGGGAGCCTGCTTCCCTTCATCTTTCTCTGCCTGCCTCTCTGCCTATTTGTGATCTATTTATTATTAAATAAATAAATACAATCTTAAAAAATAAAATAAAATAAAATAACCTAGTACATTTGCTATGTCCCTATAGAGTTGTCTCTAAATTGAAGTTAATACCATCCGGGCAAAAAAAAAAAAAAAAAAAAACACCTCTGTTAAGCCAGTAACTACTATATGTATGTTCTGTCACTTCAGATATTCATGAGTTAAGCATTCTTTAAAGAAGGCATATCTGTATGGGATAACTTTTCCTATCTTCCAGTTTCTTGTTGGAGTTGAGACATTTAATGAGTTATACTCTTTGAAAACGTGTTTTTCTTAGAGAAGCTGAGAGACACCACCTAAACCAGATTCAGGTCCTTCTGTAACTACCATCGATAAGATAGTTATTGAAAACACTAATGGAATACTAATTTTAGAAGAGATGTCAGATGCAACTTAATTTAATCATGTAAAGATTTTCTCTTCCCCTGAGAAGTGGTGGCTTCTTCTATTGAAACACTCCCTGTGATGGAGCTCATTATCTTGTGCCCTGGTTCTTTCTTTCTTTTTTTTTTTTTTAAATCCATTTCTGTAATTATTAAAAGATTCTCCATGTTAAGCTGAACTGTGCCTTCCTATAACTTAGCTTCCATCCTACCCACTGTGCCCATAGTAAGCCTAATTAAATCTTATTCCTGACAGATACAATATTTAAAGGGACATCAAATACAACCACCACAAGTTGAGATTTTACTGTGTATGGGCTACCATATTAAGTAGGTTATGTGTTCTTAACAACACAAGAAAATAGGGCTCCTGGGTGGCTCAGTCGGTAAGCATCTGCCTTCGGCTCAGGTCAGATCCCAGAGTCCTGGGATCGAGCCCCACATCAGGCTTCCTGCTCAGCAGGAAGCCGGCTTCTCCCTCTCTCACTCCCCCTGCTTGCGTTCCCTCTCTAGCTGTATTTCCCTCTGTCAAATAAATAAAGCCTTTAAAAAAATACACAAGAAAATAGGTACATTGATCCTCCCTTTATAAAAACAAATGGAAGTATAGAGAGGTTCCCCAACCCATCCAAGATGACACAGTTAATAAATTAAAGTGAGCTTCGAACCCTTGGGTACCTGATGCTCATGCTTAAGCTCTCAGATGCTAATATAGAGCCCTGTTTCCTGACCACTCTCCCTCACTTTAAAATTTCTAGCAACTCTCCCTTCATCCATTAATATCTAAGCACATCATGAAGCATGGAAAAGGCACTCAATATTTGATGAATATGTGCATGAATAAATGTTACTAAAAATGGTTTTAAGGTCCCATGTTCATGTTTGCCATTAAGCATTCTGGAATGTCTTCTAGGCCTATATAGACTTGAACTTCTTTAAAACAACCATATGCTCTCTGTTTTTGCCAATCTTAAGATTCAAGTCTTCTTACTTCAGCAGGTTCTAAGTCTTTGGGGGAGTATCACAAGATGCTTCGATGATGTAATGAAGCTTCAAACTCTCTTTTTAGGAAAATGTGCCCAATGACACATTTTAACCCCAATCTGGTACACAGATCCTTTGATGCCATCCAGGGAGTGAGCACAGGACCTAAGTGTATCCATTTTTTTCTAAAAGATTTATTTATTTATTTGAGAGAAAGAGTGAGAACGAGCATGGTAGGGGGACAGAGGAAGAGGGAATATCAAGCAGACTCTACACTGAGTGTGGAACTGGACACAGGGCTCAATCTCACAGCCTGAACTGAAATCAAGAGTCGGATGCTCAACCACCTGCACCACCCAGGCATCCCTCAAATTTTTACAATGCTAACATGACACTACTTTATAGCGAAAACACAAATTTGAAAAATGAGTAACTCTTTGACCTTAGGTATTACCTATGCTTGATCCCAATCCATGAGATTATTCCTTCTCCATCTTTTTCTAAATATGCATCAGAAAGTGGTTGCTTCTAGAATTCTCTTCTGGACGTGTTAGTTTACCCAGAGGTTAGTATTCCCTAAGTTATTCATAGAAGTTAGCACCAATCATTTATTTTAATTTTATCTTAGTAAAAAGCTCCCCTTTATATTTTATCCCAGTTATTTCACTAACAAATAAGCTGAATAACCCTATCAATGTCACTTATTGAGAGGTCTGTTCATTCATTTCTTAAGAATTCTAATTCTTACATTGACTACTATAACTGTGAACAAAGCCAAATAGATTCCTTCCAAGAGAAAATATGGTTTTATCCTAGAGATACTTTTAATTATTAAGCAGCCTAAGTTAATTCATCATTAGTGCCCATAATGAAACGCAGTAAGGCAATTTAGCAGGAATGGAGCAGAGGTGCTATAAAATAAAATATCAAGTCATAACATTTATCACAGCTTGCCGTGGAGAAATTTATTCTGCTGGAAGCAATAGCTTTAGACGTAAAACTTGAGCTGTTAAAGAACTTATGTCGACCCTGTGGCAGAAACCAGCTCGCTGTTCACACGCTGGCAGCTCTTCCTCCTGGGGGACACACAGGCTGTACTCCCCGTGGTTAGAAGGAGCCGTGTGACTGAGTTTGAGCCACCGTCATGAGCAGCAGTCATGTCTGTCATTTGCGGTCTCCACATAAAACCCTCCCAACTCCCCATGGTCTCCTCTGCCTCTGGTTGGCCACGGTGGAGGTAAGTGAGCTCCGTCCCCATCTGAGACCCATATGTTGATAACCGTAGGGTCACAAAATGGAAAAAAATGGAGACTCAGAATTCAAGCTTGGAGAAGAGCTGCGAGAGCCAGGGCACCTGAGTTGGACTGTTGGGTGAGGGACAAACCTTTCTTACACTTCTCTGAACTTGAGATTTGACAGGGTCAGAGGGGTATCTGTCACGGCACCCAGTAGTATTTCAACCAACACAGCCGCCATTTATACAAGCAGATGCCCATGGGTCCCGAGAAACTGCACAAGCTCATTTACTCTGAACTTTATATTTATCATTTTATGTCATATGGTTCTTCTTGTGTTTACCTCTGAATGAGTTTCTGCTAAGCAGCATCATTATTAGAGTTTGGGATAAAACGAATTCAGCATTTATGTAAAGAGACTGGACCTCCTGGAGAAAACCATAAAACTTACTAAGAAGTCTTTGAAGGGATAGTAGAAAGGCAAACAGTGCAACTCTTTTCTCCCCAACATCTCTTCCCCAGTTTCTAGGCTTAGGTAGGATAATTTTTATAGTCGAAAATTCGATGTTTAGCTTTTTAAAAAATGGAATCATGGTAAGTTATAGGTTATGCAATCAAGAGTTACAGAGTCAGACTGCCCTAGGTTCAAATCCTTTGCCCAAAATGGGAAGAGAAAGACCCAAATTTACATCTGCTGTGAGAACTGCATGATGAAATACCTAGCATCTGCTAGCTTTTCCATAATTCCTACATACAGCTGAAAGCCAACATTTTTTTTTTTACACTTTTGTTAGAAAGCTATGGAAGTTAGATACTACTCTAGAGAATACATACACAACAAATACAACTATACACATGAGTATTCATTATTTACTCAGCAAAACAGCCATTTAAGCAAATATGCCATATACATGTTATTAAAAATCCTTATGCCCTATAAAATGACACACTGAAAATCAGAGGGGATAGAACATAATAGGTCAGGACAGACCACTCCATATGTATGCACCTGTAACCAGAGCACAAACAAAACTAACAATCCCTATAAAAACACCATCACAGTAAAAAGACATGATGAATTCATAGTAAATAAAATTTTAGTATATAAAAGGGCCTTAACTTACAAACAAAAAGTAGTTGCTTGATGGAAATAAGTTTAAGAGAACATTAAAAGTGAGCCTTGGGGGAGTCTGGGTGACTCAGAAGTTTAAGTGTCTGACTCTGGATTTCAGCTCACGTCCTCATCTCGGGGTCATGAGATGGAGCCCTGTGTTGGGCTCTGTGAGCCCACTTAGGATTCACTTTCTTCCTCCGCCCCCTCCCCTCTCGCAAGCACTCTCATCCTCTCAAAAACAAACAGCTGAACCTTGGAGATGAAGTAAAAATGTGGAAAGATAAAGACTAGAATAAATGCTTCTAAACCAGAATACATAGCCACCCCAAGTCAGGAACAATGTAGGAAAGTGGCACCACCTGCAAAAGCCACATGCTCGTAGCTTGTTGTATTCAGTTGTGATGGTCAACTTGAAAATGTTAAACATGAACGTGCTGGAAAAAACAAGATTACCACGATGTTTCATGACTGCCAATCTTCTATTTTACCAATTGTATATGTGCTAATTCTTACTATAGAAACACGCATTATAATAGAATCAAGTAGAGGCTCAATAATTTTTTTTTTAATGAATACATAGATAAATAAGTACCTATAACCCAGTGAGGAGAGATGCAGGCAAGTAAGAGTGTGGTAGCATAAATCCTGACTGGGTCCTCATCTATAACTTACTGGTTTTTACTATCTTGGAAACTTGGTCCCTTCCTCTACAAATAGGCCATCGTGGTAATTTGCTTCTCAGGGTTATCATGAAAAATAAAGGTAGTGTTTATAAAAATGCTCTGACACTTTTAACGTATCATATAAGTGATAATGTCAGTATTAATAGCATGCATTCCTGTTCAGGATTCAGCTATATCAGGATGGGGAACACACAAACAGGTGAGGTTATAGGAAGGCAGAGGTGGGTCGAGGCAGACACTGGGAAAAATTTTACATTTTACTCGAGCAATAGTGACTCAAATAGTTCTGTCAATGTTGATAGCAGACAGAGCTAGTATACTAAGGCCTAGTACGGGTCAAAGCCTTTCCTTTTTCATTTTTTTCCCCCCTCAATCTTCTGTAAAATGTGAGTTAACTGTGATGTTAGCCAAAACAAAACAAAACAAAAAACCACAGAGATCTGGTTACCTGTCAAAAATTATAGAATTTTAGAGTTAGTAAAGGCACCATGTATCTAGCCAATCTATTTTCCTCTCACAAAAGTCCTTGGTTTGACCTTAATTCTGCTCTTCTAAAAACCATTTCCAAACCAAAGAAGCTGAATTTTGTTCATCATGTTGAAGTAAGCTGCACACAAGAAGTATTAGTCTTATCAATGAGAGGATCCAAATTGTTAAGGTTCTTGCTTCATTGATTTTTCTTGACGGAAATTGTGTGTGTATTGGCTTTCAATGTACAGAGCATATGGTAACTGTAATGTCTTCTAGTATAGATCTTGCTAGATGTTTTAAAGAAAAGAGATGTTTGCAATAAATAACGCTAAAATATATAGCTACTATATGTTACATAGAGGTTATCTTTAACTTTAGGCACAGTTTAGAAGAATTTAATGGAAGAAATGCTTTAAATCATTTTGATGATAAAAATCCAAATATGTGGGGTGCCTGGGTAGCTCAGTCATTAGCGTCTGCCTTCAGCTCAGGTCATGATCCCGGAGTCCCAGGTTCGAGCCCCGCATCAGGCTCCTTGCTCCGTGGGAAGCCTGCTTCTCCCTCTCTCACCCCTTGCTTGTGTTCCCTTTCTAGCTATGTTTCTCTCTGTCAAATAAATAACTAAAATCTTAAAAAAAAAAAAATCCAAATATGCCTCCAGGAGACCAAATACCCTGACAACAATCAGTTTTTCTCTGAGTTGTCTACCATCCATTCAAAGACTTAGAATACACTGTCAGTCTGCACAGGTAGGATGCCAGACACCTGTGACTTGTGTAAAGTCCCAGTTTCTGAAAAGGGATTCCACTCAAATCCCAGGTTTTTCTGAGAGGTTGATAAAGATAGGAGATCTTCTTCCCCAGTGACTTCTATAAACTATGGTCAGTTTTACAATTGCAGAAACTAGTTCCAAAGGGTGTTCCCACACTGTTTGTCCCAAAGGCAGTCATACGAAAAGTTACTTCATTGTCAAGTAATTCTGGGAAACATTGCTGAGTGGATTCCAGGGGCAACATGCAATGCTTATTTGCATATTAACAACATGAAGAAATGTTGCCAAATTCTAATCTGTTTAACTTTACTATGGACAGTGTCTACCAGGTATTTCCCATAGAATAAATACAGTTCATTTATCCCACCCAAGCACTTTGGTGAATAAATGTGTTTTCAAAGTTTCTTTATTGAAAATGGAGGTAATTTCTTAAGCTGACTGACTAATCACATCATCTCATACATCTTTACTATTCACATTCCTCTGGTTCCTACTGATCAACCTACATCTCTTGTCTGATTTTCATTTAGTTTTGATTTAGTTTGATTTAGTTTGACTGCTTCTGCACTGTCAGCAACATTTAACAGATCTATTGCTTCCTTTTCAAAATGCCCATTTTCTTGGCTTTTCCTTATGTCCCCCTTTAGCTCTTTCTTCCCAGGCCTTTACAGCCAACTCTCTTTCCTAGTCTACTTCTAGTGTGGCCTTAGCCCAGCAATATCCCTACCATCGTAACTTAGGGGACCTCTTGAAGTTCAGGGTCTCAGCCCTAATCTACTACATCCAATATCTGGGGTAGAACCTTACAACTTGTTTTAATAAGCCCACCACCTGATTCCGATGTTCAAGTTTGAAAACTCCCACCCTCACCCTTAAACATTCTGTTTCCTCAGGGGCTTGCCCACAGTCCTCTTCTTGTGGCTTCAATAGCCATGGAAACACCAGTGCCTCGGAGAATACCCATCTTGTGGTGGGTATTCCATCAGTATTGGCTGATTCCATGAGTAATTCTGCATTATCTCCAGCTCAGCCCCTAATCCTCCAACTGATTTTATACATTTGACGATCTTTTGGCCTCTCAAATTCATCCCATGTAAAACTGATCTCCTTCTCTTCCTTCATTCAACCCAATCCAACAATAATGGTTAACACTAAATGTTATTCCTATGCTCCAAGCTTCATGTGAATTGTCTCATTGAGTGGTAGTAATACCATTTTTGTCTAAGCAAAGAATCTTGACACACTGGTTTTTCCTTCTTCATTTTCATTCCGCCTCCATCATTTATACCCTATCCATCCAGACACGGGTACTCATCCACTCTTCCCCAAACCCGCTGCCATAATTATGTCCCCAGACTCCAATATCTCTCCCTGGAATCTGACAAAATGCTCTCTACTAGAATCCATCCTTTTGCCCAGCTACTAGCCATAGCAAGCTTCTTCCAATACAGATAGGGCCACAAAACCCCCTTTAACCAATCCCTGCTGAATCCTCAACACTTACACTGCTGATAGAACACAAATTCCATCTCGTGAGCAGCAAGGGCCCCTTCTTCCTCTTCCTCTTCCTCACTTACCACTGTTTTCTTCCTGCTCTCACCATCAACTATTTTAAACTTCTTCCATTTCCTTGAATATAGGGTGCTCCTTAGAAGTCTGGCTTCCAAGACTCTCACAAACCCTCCGCCACCTTCATTCACTCTCTCCACTTGACTCTTGCACATTCAGGCATCCAGGACACCTTCTCTGTCTTGATGAGATCTTCACACTATAGGCTGTTTCAACATTCATTCCTTCCATCTAATTTTTTGTTGACTTGTATCTATTTTTCTAAGAGTCACTGGGGACTTCCCTATATTTCAGGGATTAACACAATGCCTTGAACATAGTAAACCAAAGAAAAAAGTTCACTGTCTTGTCTAGTCCAGGCAAGGAAACCAACAGTTAAAACATCACATCTTAGATGCTTTGATATGTGACATTCAACTATGGTGAAATAGATAAGATTACATTTGTAACAAAAAAACCTCACTGACCAGTATAGAGGGATGTTCACCAGATGCATGTAAGCTATATGACAGGGGGTATCTGGCTGGTACAACTATTCAATGACATTTTCAAAGATCTAGGTTCTAGAAAGATCTGTGGTTTACCATCCCTATGAGATGGGATTTTTTCTCATTCTTGTTGCCTTTCTCAGAATGATTGCTGCTTCTCTACGTTCCCAGTGGGAGGAAGGAAAGAAAGGCAAGGGACAAAATGCTTAACAGCTTAAAAGATCTCTATTTTTTTTTTTAATTGGAGAAGAGATAGCTTGTCCCAAGCCCCAGCCCAGTCATATCCGCCAGCATTGCTTTGATCAGAATGATGTCAGTCGGCCATCCCCAGAGAGCAGGAGGCTGCCGAGAGGAGTGTGGAAGCCCTTGAATACTGAGCCACATCACCACTATCACTGGAGCAGAAAGATGAGCAAAGTGAGAACAAATGTGCTTAGACACAAAGGAAGCAGAGAGATTTTCATGGTGTGCTACAAGGCTGGATTTAGCCTTAAGACAATGAGAAAGAAAAAATACATATAATTGGATTTGTGTTTTAGAAAACTCATTTTTACCACCCATACAATCACATCTGAAACTACCAAATAGGGAACCCCCAAGGGTACCATGTAAGGAAGAGATAGCTTTTCACCCTGCCATCTGTGAAATGAGTACGTCACAGACTCACCGTCTTCTAAGGCAGCACTGTGGGAGGGGCTTTGGTTAAATTCTTTAGAAGGAGGAAGGCGAAGTACAGCTTAAGAAAATAAACTAAACTGAAGCCATGGGACAATGAGCCCCGATTCAAAGTGTAAGCAGCAAAGTAAACTGAAACTGGGTACCTGCCATGTGCCAGACAGCTTCATCAATTCTGAGCCACTGAATGCACCTCACAGGCCTCCAACTATCAGAGAGTTCTTCTCCCAGAGCTCCAGCTGCTATGCTGAGCTTCCTTAGACTGTATTGAGGTCTAAAGGCTTTCCTCCCTCTGGCCATCTGAGGGTCACAGGCTTGCCTCACTGCAGACTCTGGCTCTCCTGGGGTTCCCTAGCTCCCTCCCCATTGTCTTTCACAGGCATGTCCCCTGTTCACCTCCTTGCACAATTTTTAAAGATTATATTATTTGTGTGTGAGAGAGAGAGAGCATGAGTGCATGCACAATCGGTGGGGGGGGGGTGCAGAGGGAGAAGAAGAAGAAAGTTCCCCTCTGAGCAGGGATCCTGACATGGGGCTCCATCCCAGGACCCTGGAATCATGACAGGAGACAAGGGGCTCCATCCCAGGACCCTGGAATCATGACAGGAGACAAAAGCAAAGGCTTAACGGAGCCACCCGGGCAGCCCTCACATCCTTGTACATTTAATCCCATTTGGCATCTGCTTCTCAGATGGCTCAGACTAACACACATGCCATCATTTAATGCCCCAAACAATGCTATCTTTCCTATTTTAGGGGTGAAGACAGTTCAAGAAATTGCTCAACCATAGGCCCCCATTTGGTCAGCAAGTGTCAGAGTAAAGCATTCCAGTATTCTTGGCTTTTTGAAATTAACATCTGACTTTCCCTCACCTTAAGAAAAAAGACTGATTTCACTAGACACCTGGAAATTGAGGCTAATTTGTAACGCAACTTCAAACATGACCTGGAAAACCGGTTACAGAGCAGTAGCATTCCTTCAGAAATGCATTTCTTCCTTCTCAGATCTGTGACTTCAGTACCTAGATGTCTTTTTTTTTAAGATTTTATTTATTTATTTGATAGAAACACAGCTAGAGAGGGAGCACAAGGAGGGGGAGTGAGAGAGAGAGAAGCAGGCTCTCCATCTAGCAGGGAACCAGATGCTGGGCTCGATCTGGGAACTCCGGGATCACGACCCAAGCCTAAGGCAGACGCTTAATGACTGATCCACTCAGGCACCCCAATGTACTGACTTTTTCGAAGGATCTGTCACTATTGGTAATTTTCATGGTTACTTTATGCCATTAAAAAAAGGATGGGGGTGCCTGGGTAGTTCAGTCATTGAGCATCTGCCCTCGACTTGGGTTGTGATCCTGAAGTCCCAGGATTGAACCCCACATAGGGCTCCCTGCTTGATAGGAAGTCTGCTTCTCCCTCTCTCACTCCCCCTGCTTGAGTTCCCTCTCTCGCTGTGTTCTGTCAAATAAATAAATAAAATCTTTAAAAAACAAAACAAAACGTATGTTCACCTCTACTCCTTATTCTTTTTGTTTTTTGGATTTATTTATTTTAGAGAGCACATGCATGCATGCCAGAGTGGAGGTGGGGCAGAGGTAGAGAGATAGAGGTAAGTCCACTTCCCACTGAGCTTGTAGCCAGAGGATCCCTGGGGCTTCATCTCAGGGCCCTGAGATCAAGACCTGAGCTAAAATCAGGACTTGGTCTCTCAACCAACTGGGCCACCCAGGTGCCCCTATTTCATTTTAAAAGAAAACTTGTTTTGGGGCACCCAGGTGGCTCAGTCTGTTAAGCCTCTGACTCTTGATTTCAGCTCAGTTCTTGATCTCAAAGTCGTGAGCTCAAGCCCCACATTGGGCTCCATGGTGGCTGTGGAGCAGACTTATAAAGAAACAAACAAAACAAAAACAAAAAACTAACATACAACACTTGTTTTTGTTTGGAGAAGGCCTGAAAGGGCCTGAACCTTTGCTTCTAGTGCTGGGCTCAGTCACAAAGCAGATTACCCTGGTCAATCAGGGCATCCCTGGACCTCTGTAGCCCCTTCTATACAACCTGGTAACATCACCTGCCCAGAGCCTCCAAGGGATTTTGGACAAACATGAAGCATATATCCCAAAGCATTTGAACACTTCTAGAGGTCTGTACCACTCACACAGAACACAGTGTATTCTAGAGAAGTTCTCCATCACTGGACCATAGTTACTGCACTCCTGTGGCCTACATCCCAGAATTTTGTCTTAATATATTTGTATGTTTATAGCCCCATCCTACTCCTCACCACAATGCCTCATTTTAATTGTACTTCCTATGGCCGAAAGGATGTCCTACTGTGAAAAATAAGAATTACTTTTGATTGAATTATTACAATTACCCTGTTTCTAAAATTAAATATTAAAAGTTCTTATAGCCATTGCACATAAGGAGAAATTTTATTGGAACATTTCAGTCATGTAAAGCTACTCAGTAAACTTTGGAAGCATCTCAAATGCTTTTTCTAAGACTTAAATGATGTAATTATTCCTGTTACTCTTCTGCTTAAAGACATCTTATGTATCTCTATATACTTTGAAAGATATGTAAGTTAACTGAAAACACCTTTCCCAGTGTAAGGATGATAAAATACTTTGATCCTATCCTGTGCTTTGTATTTTTACTAAACTCTCAACTACAGATTTAGTGTATACAATTTCTGTAAAAACATCCACTATATAACCCGACTAGCAGAGTCCATCCTTAGCCTCAAACCAAGAAGAAAAATTAGATTTACCAAAGGTAGGACTTCATTCTTTATTTCAAATAAACATGTCACACATTCCTTTAATGACCATGTCATTTTCTATCAGAGACAGATGGGGAGACAAATATTTTTATCAAAAGATAAAAAGGGGAGGTGGTTGAATCATTCAACATTCCCAGTAGACTCTACAATGTAGTTAAATTCAGAAATTCAACATACCACCAAATTCAGTCATCTCAGATTGCCCCCAACAGGACAGATCTAATCCTCAAAGCCTGACCAATTAGTGCTGGCAAGATTCAGGCGGTTGAGAGGTGTTTCTTTTGTGAAGTGGACAAAAAATGGGAGAGAACTCGTTCCAACAGAGGGTGGGTGTGAGACTCAATTCATTTACCTTCTTTACTCTTTACTCAATCCACTGACCTTATCCTGAAGGGTTTACAGGTTCTGTAGGGAAGCATACCACGTACATTAAAAAAAAAAAAATCTCCCTAACATAAGGAGATGTGTTTTGAGAAGCAGTGCTCATACTCTGGGGACAGATGAATCTGTGCTCCAATTCTAGATCTGTTATTCGCCAGCTGTAGGAACTTGGGCAAGCCGCTAAGCCCTCCTGCATCTCACTGAAACAGATAATGGTACTTATCTCCCATGGTAAGTAGGGGGTTGGATGAAAATGTAAGTAGAAACACTTAGCACCTGGTGTAGCAAATGTTCAATAAACCCTCAGCTGTACATAACGGCCTAATGACTGAGGAGCTTTAAATGCTTCTACGGAAGGGAGAGATCAAACAGGAAGTGCTCCCTCCTCGTGCCAATCAGAAAAGAGAAAAGGCTCCCTGAAAGAAGCCAAACTAGGTATCATGAGATTCAGATGAAGAGAGGAGGCTAGACATGTTGGACTATAAAAACAGGAGAGGGGTTGATGTTTTATGTATGTTCTTAAGAACTGGTTGTCAGGCTTCGGTAACCTTGTGCTTACCTTTTTATTTTTGCTGTCCTCATAAGCTTAGACATCTGTTCTCTTACATTTTTTTTTTTCAGATAGGGTTCCTCTGTAGTAATGTCCACTACTTCTGTCTCCCTTTTATTTTCTTGGAAGAAATTCCTAATTCCACTGGTGTCTATCCATAATTGTGTCTATCCATAATTCTCCTGGGCTCAATTAAATGCCCAAACATACACTGGTAATCCCATTCCCTTGCCTCCCAGGAAAGGACGAGTCTTTGAAATTGTTTCACGACTGACAAGCACAGTCATGGTTCAATCCTGTTCTTTCCTTTCTCGTGCCATCAGTTCTCACCACCTTTTTTTACCCAATGTACACAGAGTCGCACACCTAACATTTAACAGACCCAAGTAGGGAAGAAATCAAAGAGGAGCCTAGAATATATTTTAGGTCTTGGGTTATGTAAAATCTATCATATTGTCTTCCAATACTGGATCAATGAACCTTGTACACATGTGTTTCAAATTATGCAAATGAGTTATTATTCACAAACCCAAGAAGTGCATTTATTGTTTTGTATTCCTTTCTGTTACAAGCAACCAACTCTTCCCTGTAGTTTTATTGTACTCTCATTGTCACAGTATCTGCTCAAAATGAATGTGCTACTTTGCCAAATTAGACGTGCTTAGAAACACTTTTAAGAACAAAAATTGTGCTTAAATGCATTTACATCAGCCTCTCATGCCATCTTTAAAGAAATAGGCAAACAACTCTATTGTGCCAGTTTCCAAAAAACATTTTTTAAAGCAAGCTTTGGCAAATTAGATAATTATTAAGCAAAACAATACGGTGCCCAACATGATGCATTAACAGTTTCTAATGTTATTGAACTGAATGACAAGAGAGGCACTTTGTTCTTACTTACTTGGCAGACAATTATTCTTGGCTGCAGCAATACTTCATGTGCATACTTCCAAGGAAGACTCATGAATGCAAAGGTTCATTAAGGGAATGAGAGAATCGATTGTAAAATGGAAAAGGCCGGGTGAGGTCATATTTCAAAGAGATGAATATGGTACACTCCATTATGTTGTAATCAGCCTCTCCCTTTCATTCCACAAACTGTAATAGTTTATCCTAATTTTTATAAAAAGAAAAAAAAAACAAAACAATTCTTGCAGCCTTCTGACCACCTCTGTCCTCAAGCCAGGGAAGGACTCACACACGCTTCAGGCATTTTCCATTTACCACTGTCCTTGGAGTCCACCAAACCAATGTTGCTGACCATTTTTCTCCTTAATAAGAAAAACATTCAAATGCTACTATTATTGCTGCCCTGGCAAACCACACTTAATAGATGGCACTTGCCCTGTACATGACACTTACAACATCAATCAAGACTGAATTTTATTTCAATTTATTATGGTTGCTGTCCAAATGAAAAAATGCTTATATCGTAAAAATGTCTCACAATACAAATGTGCCAATGATGTAATCACAGATTTCAGGCAAAAAAACCCTCTGATTTGGGTTAAACATTTGCCCATTTTTCCTCCTAAATTTTTCATTGAAGTTAAACATAACAAAATAATGCGACCATTAAGAGGTGATGTTGGTACGGAGCAGGAGTCACATGTTAAATATTTTATATCTTTATGAAGGAGCTTTATTATATTTTCCTTCTTTAAGAAGGGAGTTGATATTTCCAAATGATCTGGGATAGATGACTTTAATTTCACTTTCATTGAAGGCTCATCTGCAATTTTTGTTAACCGCTTGAAACAACCATTCGTCAGGGGAGAAACACTACCCAGTTTTTTAGTCTAAAATTTGTCCTCGGCCACAGCTGTTGGATGGTGGAACCTCCTCCAGGTCCCACTCAGTTCCCACTGGGCTTTTGTCCCCAGATGTCAAGAAATACTTTTCACCAATGGCCAAGAGAATCCTAGGACGTCTGCCTTTCACGTGACCAATGAGTGACTGAATCTTTCTACAAATAGCCCAGCAGTTTCCTCAAGAAAGTGGAAGATCTGGGAGATAATTAAGTACCTACTCTAGGTACCTCTTGCATGGTTCTCAAACCTGATCATGCCTCAGAATCACCCAGAAAACTTCTTACATTTTCTGTTACAGATGACAGGGCGAGCCTCATGGGTGTGCGACCTTTGACACTACACAGGACCTCACATTTGATTTAATGCTCCACTGCTACTGTCCTGAAATTTTTAATCATTTCTGAACTAGGGGCCCCACATTTTTATTTTGCACTAGACCACACAAACTGAGTAGCTAGTCCTGACAAAGGCTCAGCATAAGGCAGAAGAATCTGCATTTCTATCAAGATTACAGGTGATGCAGATGGCCTGGGGACCACACTTAAAGCACTACGTGCAGGAAGTCAGAATGCTGCATACTTGATTTTCCAAGCCACCCCAACCAAGAAGTGGTCATAAAACAAAGGTGTGGCCAACGAATCATGAACAGAATTTTGCTGAGAAGGGTCTCCCTTCCTGAGTCTCCACAACCCTTCCAAAAAGTAGCTTCTCCTTCCCTCCTAATTAGAAGGCAGTTGCAGGGTCTGATGGTACAGCAGCCGCCTTGCAGCAAGAAAGACAAAAGCAAAGCGCTCAATGTGGTGCAGCAGAAAGTTAAAAATGGCTGCCACAGTATGAGTTTCTACTAGAGGGGAAGGAGGAATCCTAGGTATTAGAGCTAAGAAGAAATCTGTACTTCTATTACATAAAATTAAAAAGTGGAAATACTCAACCAAAAGCCTTACCAAAGCAAAACACGGTTAACATCTGGGCATCATGGCTTCCTGTGTCATTTGTTCCATACATAGGGTCATCCTTAGATATTGCTGTAACCAAACTCTGTAATCATACTACATATAAAATGTATCTTGATGTAATCAGCAAACAGTCAACACAAGCTGTTGTCTAACTGTACTTAGTCTCATGACGAGGACGATCTGCAATTGAGTTTCCAGTTTGCAAGGCTAATTTGAAAGCATTATCTCAGCAATCCTTCAAGCAAGGCATGGGAGGAAGCATCGCTCCAACCCAGTAGGGATACATCAGAGTTAGAGATGTCTGGGGGTACCCAGCCAGCCAACTAACAGAGGAGGGCCTCAAACTCTGGTCTTGGTCCACCAGCCCATGCCTTTCCACTCCAAAGTGTAAAATAAATCCATTTTTAAGGTCACGGAATACCAAATAAACCCTGAGGCCTGAAGACGTTACTTCCTCCATTTGTTCAAGGAGCGAAGTTTGACTTTCTCAGAGCCCATTTTATTTTCCCCTACTTCTAAGAGATGCCTCCAGGAAAGCAAAGTTTCATGAATATGTTTTGGAGGACTAGTCCTCTAAATTTCTCCTCTGCAGTTCCCTGCAAAAATTAAAAAGTGAACGTTCTTAGAAGTCCTGTGGTTTTTAAGTTTTATTTAAACCAAAATTTGTCATAATTATTTAACAAAGAAGAATTTCTTGAAGAGAAAAAACTAGTCAAAAACTCTCAGAACACTGTATTCTAGGGGCATCTGGGTGGCTCAGTTGGTTAAGTCTTTGCCTTCAGCTCAGGTCATGGTCCTGGAGTCCCAGAATTGAGTCTCACATCAAGCTCCCAGCTCCGCGGGGAGTCTACTTCTCCCTCTGACCTTCTCCCCTCTCATGCTATCTCTCACTCACACTCTTTCTCTCTCTTTCAATAAATAAATAAAATATTTTTAAGAAAAGAACACTGGGGGCGCCTGGGTGGCTCAGTTGGTTAAGCCACTGCCTTCGGCTCAGGTCATGATCCCGGAGACCGCGGATGGAGTCCCACATGGGGCTCCCTGCTCAGCGGGAAGCCTGCTTCTCCTCTCTCACTCCCCCTGCTTGTGTTCCCTCTTGGGCTGTGTTTCTCTCTGTCAAATAAATAAAATCTTAAAAAAAAAAAAAAGAAAGAAAAGAACACTGTATCTATGGAACACACTGAGGTATTTTTGAGATAAAAGTCCTTCTTGGTTTTCAGATTTTATTGAGTGAAATGAAGGGAAGATCCAGAAAAAGAATGACAACCACATCAAATTATCAAACTATTAATCTCATACCCAATGATATTTAACCAAGAACCTAATTTATATTTTAAAGTATAGTCTCAAATTGTTAATATCCTTCTAGAATATATAGTTATAGCATTTGCAAGGATTAAGAAAACTAGTCACTTTGATGAATTTTTATTAAAGCAGAAGTAGGCTGTTCAATTCAGGATCAAGCTTCCCCTGTGCAAAAGGATAATTTAGACAGAAGAGATTTCTTTTGAAAACTGTCATGATCAAGAACCAAACAGGTGGCCCAAAATTAACAGCCTCAACTTGAGTTGCAGAAATCACCCTGAGCATTTCACTCCATATATCTATTTTACTATTAGGTTTTTCAACAAAGTTTACTTCAGTCACATTTAATTGAGTTAAACAGCTATGCCTAAGGTTAGAAATTATGAATGATAGATATGGACAACTACCCAAAGTGGCAATGCCCTGCTTTATGAAGGAGGAGAGGCAGGGGATGATGCTAGCTTTACACGTTTATTTAATTAGCAGCAGTGTAATTTAGCCTTAAGTGTCAGAGACAGACATCAGGGATGCCAAATCAGGACTGCCTCTGACTTGCAGCCATTTTCTATGATCTAACCTTACAGACAATGGCTTCCCATTCAGACAAATTAAGACTCTTTTTTCCTGGAAATCTGACCCATGGTGGATGTGAAGGGTTAACTTCTGGGCAAGTTTAATGTGCACATTATTTTTCTAGATTAGGTTGTCATACCAGTTCAAAATTTGGTATTAGATGCATCTAAAAGAGAGGTCTATTTTCCCTGTAGGAAATACTGTCCCAATCTCAGTCTCTGTCATTCAAAGGAGGTGGTCTAGACTATTCGAGCATGCTTTGGGAGATGAGGGGGATGTGAAACCCTCTTTACAGCCCCTCATTATAGTACAGTAGGCATAACAATTTCTAATGTAATTTTTTAAGTGCACGGTTCAGGGACACTAAGCATGTTCACAATGTAGTACAAGCATCAGCACCAGCCGCCTCCAGAACATCCTCATCCTAAACTGGAACCGTACCTGTTAAAATTTTTATTCCCCCTTCTCCTCTCCCCAGAGTCCCTGGTAAACACTGTTGAGTTGTTACTACCTCTTAGCTACTCTTAATAATGCTCTTATGAACATGGGTGTACAAAAAAATCTCAGTCCCTGCTTCCATTTGTTTGGGGCATATACCTAGGAATTGAATGGCTAGATCACATGTTAATTCTATGCTTAAATTATTTTGGAGAAGCCTCCATACTAACTCCTACTACAGACGCACCATTTTACATTCTCACTAGTAACAACAGGCATTCTAGTTCCTCTATATCCTTAACAACCCTTATTACTCTGTGTGTTTTTCAATATCCATCCTAAAGTGTTCAGTTTCCTTTGACAGGCCCCAATACAGGGATCAAATGGGATAGAGAGAATTTGTATATGGGAAAAGAAAAAGGGTACACCTGTCGCCAATCCACGAGTGTTTTGTTTTTTGTCTTTTTGTTTTAAGATTTATTTATTTATTGGGGCTGGGAGGGAGAGAGGGAGAGAAACTCAAGCAGACTCCGAGCTAAGCAAAGCCAGATGCAGGGCTAATCTCACAACCTTGAGATCAGACCTAAGCCAAAACCAAGAATCCCATGCTTTAATCAACGGTGCCACCCAGGTGCCTTTCCATGAGTGCATTAAACATAGAAAAATAGCCCTTTATTTTAAAGCACTAGTTCTCAAAACATGTTCTTTTGATCCAAATTCTAAGGCTCCATGCCATACCCACTGAATCAGAAACTGTGGGTGTAGGACCCAGCAGTCTGGTCTCATGAGCCCTCCAGGTGATCCTGATGCACTGAGAAGTTTCAGAACCACCAATCCGACTCGGGGTTGGTGAAAAGCAACTTTTGAAAAACCCATTCCCAGTCTTACTGGGAGCTGCCTGTAATCTAAGTAGATGGATCATATTCACATTTACTCCACCTATTTAGTGAATTAGTTGTATGATATTAGCCCACAAGTTTTTTAGCTTCAGTTCCTTTATCTTAAATCATTGAGTCACTCAAATAATTCTTAGGAAAGCACTTAGCATATCACCTGGTAATCAATAGTCAGCTTTACTTTCCTAAGTATTATAAAGGGGATTAAGTCTCATATGATTCATTTTCATCTTACTTAACTTGCTAAAGTAAGTTAAGTACATGTTCCTGGCTGAAGGAGAGGAAAACTAGCCTCTCCATCTACACTCAAGTTCATTGCAAGGATCCTTCTTCGAGAAGCCTGACTCTCCTCTTATCCATTCACTTAACACAAAGCTCTGCTAGAACTTGTACCATGTGGTTTGTTCTCATTGGATCTTGGGCCTCCCTCCATAAGGGCAAGTACTACATCCTCCTTACAGGTTTCTGTGGCACTTAACACACATGTGATATTGCGGTTACTCTACAAATAGGCCAGACAATTGAATTTTCCTATTTCCTATAAGTTTATTTCCTAAACTTATCACTGCTAGCCCAAAGAAGACTAAGGCCCAGAACCCTCTATCATCAAAAAACACAGGCTTACCTTAAGTAGACCAAAACTGCAATTGTTCTCAACCTTTGGAGTCACTGGCAAATATGTCCAAACATTCCCCCTAGAAAATGCACATGACTACATACAAAAAAGCTATTGTATACATGCATATATTTTTATTTTGTTAGATTAAGATCTCTAGGGTTCAAAGTCCTATCTTATTCATTTCAGTACCTTGTATAGAGAGGGTGTTCAAACAATTAAAGCTGTGAATAATGTCTTGAACATTTAAAGTATTAGACCATCTCTTCTGAGTTCTCATTTTACTCCTCTACTTTGAGGCTTTGTTTACTGAACACATCTGGGCAACCATACATAATAATGTCCTTTAAAAACAGCAGTCTTTTCCAATGGGACCACCTCATTGTTTGTCAAGTTCAAGATCACAAATGGGTTCACACCATCTTTCAACACGGTTCAGGTGCAAATTAATCCTATGGGAATGGTGAGAAACTTTTGTGAAGTCGTCATTAAGGGGTTGTCCTTATTGGAACTCAAAGAATCTCCCTCTTTCAGGGAGATGTGTAAAGGACTCTAGCCCTTGATAACTGAATGCCACCCTTGTATTATACGTCTGGCACAGAAAATACCTAGAATTTTATCAATCAGCTACTCTGAATGCAACCACTACAAAGATTCAGAGAATACTATCCTGAACAAAAAACAACTGCCACAAGATCACTCACAACATCATATCGCAGAGTAAGCCTCAGATCGCTACCGTCCGTCCCTTTATTATAATAGATCAACTGAATTTAACATTATGCTTTCAGTGTGCCTCTTCTGTATTACTTTAATGGCATATAGGATATGAATATACGCTAGAAAATAAACAGAAGTAACTACTGGCCTTTGCCTTTTATGGTTAGAAAACAACACATTTGCTTGGTAAATCCTTGGCAAAATCAGAAAACTCTGGATTTTGAGTCACTGACAATGCTGACAAGGAAATAATCATGTTTTGGTTATTCTTCCTGGAACAGGCTCACAGAAAAATTCACAAAAGCCACATATGTTGCCTATCAAGATTGCAAGTTTAATTTACAGTGTAAGTTAAAAAAGCTGGTATCTTTTATTAAGTCTCAATTAAACAGGCCTCCTCTTTAAGTCCCCTCCATCTGGTTGATGGAGGAAGATAATTGACCAGTTTACACTGTCAATGGGACTAAGCTTTAACCAGTCCTCAGGGACAGTGTTCAGCTCCCTTGGATAAAAACGTACCATCTCTCAGAGCCCTCAGCGCTCCACTTCCCACGTATTTTCTCCTTAAGAGAACAGCAGGTGTGGAGTTAGAGACAGCCACCCACGCTGCTCTTTGTTCCTAAGATGGTGTTCAAGTGAACTGAAGAAGGGGAGCCGGTCTCTGGGTGGAGTCGTCGGGTCTTTGGAGGCGAGGTCCCGGTCCAGCTGACTATTTTAGCCCTGGAATATCCCCTGTAGGGATGGCTTACCCCAGCTCCAGTCTCCCTATGACTTCTGACTATTTCTGGGCCTTGGAACAGTCTTCTTGGCAGCCCTCCACTCTCCTCATGCCAATGGTCCCCTCGGGCAGGAGCTCAGCCACTTCTCCGGGTGCATCGCCAGAATCAAAGGTGACTCAAGACAATTGAAACTTGGGGGTATGCATCCAGCTGTGGACAGTCTGAGAGGTGATGCTCCCGGGGTCCTTTGTAGGTAAAGAAGGTTGAGGCTCTGTCATCAATTCTTCAGTTTACCTAATTCTAGAATGACCACTTTGTTCCCCATTTCTCATAAGACAAGAAATGGTTAGACTGTTCTCTACTATCCCCTGTGTCCATTCCCTGACTTCTTTCTGCCACTATTAATACCTCATGTTTAATTAGCCATCAGAAAAATTCTGATAAAGGCAAATGTTCATTAGCATTAACTCTATACTTACAGGGAAGGGGGTAGGTAAGCAGCAGGTAACACCAGATGCTTACCATAGGCTGAGGAAGGCAGATAAAGCATTTAAATCATTGTAATATTCACAACGTACCTCCAAGGGAGCTGTTGTTATTCTTACCATTTGGGAGATGGAAAAACTGAAGCACAAGGAGGCTAAGTAACTTGACCAAGGCCCCTCAGTCAGTCCTACAGACAAGATTCAAGTGCAGGCAGCCTGGGCTCGAATCCAGGCTACTAACTGATGCGAGAGCTGCTGCGGGCAGGAGTGACCCAGAGCCGAACTTTGAAGGCACTCCAGACGAAAAACAGAAACGTGCACATAGAGCCTTCTATGACAAGATGTCAAAGGATAGTATCCAAAATTGAGATTTACAGTCCTTGCAAAGATTTTTTTCATGTCCAGTACTTCATTAGCTAAAAATCAAATTTTACGGACTATATTGGCCACCACTTTGCAGACAGATGTAAAATGCACCAAGCTTTTCCATGTGCATTTTAAATGTGCTACTTTACTCACAACTGGTAAGCCACAGTTCACAGAGGTGGCTGATGGGCACATATCCAATACCCTAAAAACTCCCATTGCACAGATGAAGAAATGGAGGCTTAGCAGCATCAAGTCATTTGTCCTGGTCACACAGCTGATACATAAATCCAAACTCAAACCCCACCTGTCTGACTCCAGAGCCCCCAGCGTGCAGCATGAAACGCTGCCAAAGCATTTAGGAAGCACCCCCACAAACACCTCTTCGCCCAGGTAAAGAGAGAACACAAACCTCCCTATTCAAGAACTGATTTAAGGCCAAATGGTCCATTTTTTTGTCAGCTAGGTTTTCCTACATCCTTTCTGGTCCACATATCAAGGCTATGTTGAAACAGAAACATAGCAAAGTCTTATTTCCTTTTGGCGCTCCCCAAAAAACACAGGTCTAAATTCTCAGAACATCAAGTATCATCAACAAGAGAGTGGGTCTTGAGTTTCCTGGAATCTCCCATCAGTAACTGGGACAGAACCATCTAAGAACTTCTGCAGCACCCAGGCTCAGCGACCTGACCAGTTAGCAACACCTGTAGGCTGAGGCTTGGCACCCCCTGGGAGGTCACTGAGCCACGATGGACACCACCAGCAAGGCAACTGCTCGTAGAGGACAGAAAAAAATATTAACCTCAAAGAGTGAAAAGGGTCCATCACTGTTAACACACACAGAAGGAAACCACTGTCACACTTAGGTTGCCCCAGTTCTTCACTATTTTCATCTGGTGAGGCAGAGTGGCGATCAGCATAATGGCTGGGTGTCCTGCTGATCATATTCAAATATCAATGTGCTGCACAAATATTCATTATTAAGATTTTCTTTCATGGCAATCCAAACTTTTCAGATTTTTTTTTAATGTTCTTTTACTCTGGGCCTGAAGTTAACTTCTTTGAATGGTTTGCCAAAAATCTCAACTCAAATTTTAAGAGGTAACTAAATACATTTGGAAAGGGGAGGGAGACACTACTGAAATACTAGCAGAAAATTAAAATTTAAAAGCATTCTAAGCCAATGCTTGCTTCCATTTCAAGATCACCAAAAACTGCCAACAATTCTACCATATAATTTCAGCAACATAAAAATCTCTTTCGAAATACTTCAAATTGTGACTTGTTCCCGGTATTTCCTGAGTGGCTATCCCCCCTTTTAACAAATAGAAAGTAATGAAAAAAATGTTAACAGTGGAGTAACTAGATGTTGCAAGCACATCGTTTTTCCAAAAGTCGTGATTTCTCTCTCCTGCTTTGGTTCACCAGTGGAAAAACCCAGATTTGAATGCATGAAGTTAACTGTCTTATTAGTGACACTCATCTGTCCCAGGAGGAGTTAGTGAAAAAAAGCAGAACTACTAAAAGAGATAATGATGGTTTGTGGTAATGGACCTACATCAGCAGCTCGAGAAGAGGAAGTAAAAACAAACGGAACGAGATGGCAGCTTCGTGAATTTTGATGAATCCGCAATGCGCAGCTTGGATTGTGCGCAGTCAGATCTTACATGGCCCAGCGCATTGCTCTCGCTTCCTGCCCTCCACAGATTGTCCCATTTTCTATTTGCAAAATTCCCAATAATTCTATTATCCAATTAGAGAAGGAAATTTACAAAATTATCCAGAGGAAATTAGTCTGACCGTTGCTGTTTTCCAGTTAAATAAGATCCAGGACCATCAGCTGTAAAGTGAACTTAAGCTATAAATGAAGTTAAACCCGAGGTCTGGGGTGAAGTTTCTCTGCCCGCTCCTGCGATGGTAACCCTGTGGGGCAGATTAAACTAGAGTCCAAAACAAGACTATGGGCACCTCTCCGCTCCCCCACTCCCGGCCAGTCCCTCCTTCCCACCACCCACAGCCCTTCCCCTCACAGAAGCCCAGGAGACACAAGCTATACACTAGACTATTTTATATCCATCAATTGATAGACCTTCTATTTGCACCGTTATAAATCCTAAGGCAACATTTATTGAGCACTTTATATGCCAGAGATCGCACAATTTCCAAAACTCTGCAGTTAAATTCTATCACCGTCTTCATTTTACAGATTCCATAAAAACAACAGCAACAGAAAACTTGACTAAGTTTCAGGTTTGCCAGGACTTAAATCCGACCTTGACTGATACCGGCCTTAGCTTCTAGCCACCATGCAGGATCAGTAAGAGAAGAGACTGTGATTGCCGGGGTTCACATTCCAGTGCTACCCCTCGGACCTGGGTAAGTTACTTTTCCGGCTTCAATTCTCATAGGGTTATGGTGACAGCTTATCAACATATAGGAAATATTTACTTAGCAGGTACCAAGAACTACCCAAGTATTTGCTATTCTAATTAAGCTTTGTTACTGTTACTACGTTGTGAAAAAGAACTTCCTATCCTATGTAAAAAAAACAGCCTATCTCTCAGGTTTCAGGACGTGGGAAGAGGATTATAGATGGCTATTCTAGTATTACCATGAAATAAAGCTTTCTTGGGGCGCCTGGGTGGCTCAGTTAGGCCTCTACCTTCAGCTCAGGTCATGACCCCAGGGTCCTGGGATGGAGCCCCACATTAGGCTTCTTGTTAGGCAGGAAGCCTGCTTCTCCCTTTCTCTCTCTCTGTGTGTGCACAGGCGCGCACGCGCTCTCTCTCAAATAAATAAATCCTTAAAAAGAAATAATAAGAAGTAAAGCTTTCTCATCCTAAAAAATAAAGACTCCTGGTAGTTCCAGCACGAACAGAGACATGTAATCTGAACAATACCTGACACGTGCCTGTATGCCAGGGACCATCAGCAGGGCCGACGGGCCACCTAATGACCTAGCCCCTGATGACAGCCCTTAGAGGCGTGCTGCCTCAACCCTCACTGCACTGGCCTGGCCCCTGAAGTAGTCAGCCTTCTCCCCCAAGGCCAGGAGTACTAATGCCACGGGCGAACCTGCGCCCGCAAAACCGTACCGGTCGCGGTTGCTACAAGTCAGCAGTGTCCTTGCCCCCAAGCGCCTCGCTGCAGGGTTATACCACAAAGCTGAGACTGGAAAGGGAAAAGATGACTTAGGAGGTCACGACGCATAGTGAATCCCAATACTGGGGATCGTTTCTAGAAGTTGCAGCTGTGCCAGTTAGATTATTCCAGAAGTTGGCCTGCACATCACAGTCTTTCATTACAGTAAGTGGAAACAATCTGTTGTTCAGTTGTTGCTAGGTCTCTTAATTAAGTACTTACCAGCCATTTCATATTCTACATAAGCAAAACCATGAGTTCTTTCATAAAACAGCGCTGAGCCTCAAAGACGCAGTTACTAATCTAACGCTAAGGAACAAAGCAACTTGGAGTGGGGCTCAATATGCACATTCATGAATTATCGCTCACAGTTAATATACTACAGAGATGTGCTACAATCAATTAGCCTCAGCCAAGATTTACCTTCCCATATACTACAGATATAAATCATACAGTGAGAAGATACTTTGTAAAAATTGTTTCCTGTTATATTAGAAGTACCCGTTTGTGTCTCCCTATCCCAGAACTTCTCAGCTATCATTTTTTCTCATGCATACCAGTGAACAGAAATCTGACTTTAAATCCTTTGACAATCCCATTATGCATGAGTATTTTGTAATTGATGGTCCTTACTTATGAAAACTGAACCTGCAGGTGTTCAGAATATACCAATTTTCATGCCTCTGTGGCAGTAATTCAGAAAGGCAGGAATTAGAGAAGTTCAAGTTATGGTTCTTATGTGAGGAATACTTTTCAAACTGTTAATACTGTATTTTATGTAAACTAGGAATCTCAAATATGAATCCCTAACTCTGAAAGCAGCCAGTATGTATACAAAACTCCGAAAGGGAGGGAGAACATTTTAAAATAATTAGAAACCTTTTGTATCCCATGGTCTCTACACCATGGATGCTGAAATCTAACACAGAAAAGCAGTCTAAAATTAAATTAACAAATAAGGTCTCCTTCCCATGATTGCCCATTAGTCTTTCTGTGTGGATCAGGCTGCCCCAAAGTAGCAAGCAATATCTCTAGATATTTCCACTTAGGAGGTCAGGCATCATGAGGCCCCTGCAACAGTCTCTTCAGTTAAAGATGAGGGGAGCCCAGCTCAGCTGAACAACCATCCACAGGGTGCACCACACTCTGGAGGATTCCAAAGCAATGAGTGACTTGGTCCCTCAGGTAAGAGGTGTGGAATCTCGTGAGAGAGGCCAGGTGTACCCAAACTACAAATGGAGGACAACAGAGCCAAGTGTATCTGAATGCTAAAATTTGCCTTACAGATAAGAAATGCCACCAAAGGCTAAAATAGCTTTGCTCGTGTGTAGCCATGGCTAGCAAGGAAGAACATGAAGCTAGTGTTGACCTAGAAAAAAGGAGTTGTTAGAGAGACATACCTTAGGATGGGGGTTCAGAGCTGCATAGGCAGATGAGACCAAAAATCACTGAGTCGAGATGATTCTTGAAAATCCTCTGAATCATTCTATGAAGTACCATATATGAAATAGATGGCATGTAATGAATATGAATACAGAGGACAGTTTTGTAGTATTATTTAATATGGATCTATATAGCTCAAGTTGCATAAATGCACATCTAATGAAACTTTCCTGTAAAGACTTTCAGATGCCCTATTTGAAATATCATCCCAGCTCCTCTTCACAAGGCCAGTGGAAGAGCATTCTAGGGATCACAGACCCTGCTTCAGAGGGAGTTTTACTCCATGGCCCAAGGTCTCCAAACTGTACCTGAATTTTGTGTCTTACCCAGTTCGGTTTACTGGTCTTAACAGTAGGTCCTTCTACCTAAAACGTTTCTGTCCAGGTTATTCTGGACCAAAACGTTAGTTCACTCAGACATCAGTGACTCAGAGCTACACTCCAGCCTTATTAGACTACACTCATTCTAGAATACAATTCTATTTTATTCTATTTATTTATTTTTTATTTTTGCTTAAGTAGGACTTCAACAGATGTTGGTGGCAGATAACATGTCACAGCATCCAAGCCCTCCCAGCCCATCCCAGCATTCTATTAGTGGATCTTAAGACAACTTGCCTTAGGAAGTACAGCTCTCCATAGAACTTTAACATTTAGGACCATAGATTCTCAAGGTTTACAACAATATTCAAGTTCACTTGGCCCAACTATAATTCTGAGCTCAAATTCCCACTAAACTGTCCTTGTTAAATGGCCACACAATCTTATTTGAGGAATTTCACTGACTACCTAGAATTCCCCAAAACGGGCATCCCATTTCAGCTACCCAACCATACTTTACAAATCCCTTCCTTATACAGTGATCCAGTGCCTCCCTCTCCCCTTCCCACTGATCCTACTCAAACCCTTTGAGGCCAGTAGTCAAATTCTTCAAAATTAGGACGACCATACCACCCATCAGTGCAGTTCTTGTATGTGACTGTTCTCCCAACCTAAGCATTGCACTACTTCCATTTTATTCTCAAATATTCTCAAAGGTTCCCCTTCTTTGGAGAATTTTATGATCATCCTAATACAACAGATTTTTTTTTTTTTAATATAACAGATCTTGAGCAACTGGTAGATTACCTGATTACCTGAGTCTGAGTCTCCTTTATGGCCAGCTACAATTTTCCAGGACCTTCATGTTTTCTTCACGTGACATAATTTAAGTTCTGTAACCATGTCATTTTCCTCTTTGGAATGCACAGTAGTTGGTCTATGTGTGGGCTGGGAAAAGGATGTCAGATCCCAAATTCCCTGTTCTCTGTACATACATTGCTTTACATTTGTCACTTCACATCTTGTATTCAGCTCATAATATTTTCTTTCTCGTGGGTAATAGCTTCCATTTCTAACGGCTTTCCTATTTCAGTCCAACAGAAAACACGGCATTGCCCTAACAACCCTGTTTGCTGATAAGCAAGCTCACAGACACATTTTCCTTTCAGCCATACCCCATATGTGGTGTTCAAAGACACAGGCATTAACACTAAATGGAGTCTGTAGGCATAGAGCACTTTCCCGTACACCTGCTAGGGAGCTTTATCTTCCTTAAAAGTTTTATGAGAGTAGTTACATTCTTCTGCGGTTTTATGTGTCTTGCCCTAAATGATCATTACATTGCATTAAACACGACAAAAATCACTGGTGTCAGTCAACTAAAAAAACAAAACAAAACACAACAAAAACAAAAACAAAAACACTATGTGACCAGGTGCTTGGCACCTATTTAGAAGGGAGAAACAAATCTAACATTCACAAAACGACCTGGCTTTGCTGGTGAGGATAATGAAAATTAAATAACCAGGCAGGGCCTAAAATGAGAAATCTGATCGGATGATACATAGATACAAATGAAATGTAAAAATACTAGCAACTTACACAAAAATTATTGATTTTTTTCCTCCTGATTACTAGTTCAGTGATCAGAGTATATTAGGTACTTGTTTGCTTGCAGTGTGGTTTATTAATGCTGTATCTGACACTCAATTTGGAAATCAATGCTTATTTCATCATTTTTCTCTGAGGGGTTCTATTATTTACAATTGATTTAACAGGAATGAAAGGCTTACCATTAACAAGACCCAGCTGCTGACACTTCACACATGAGTTATTGAACTTCAAAAAGTGAATTAACTTAACCATCACTAAGACTGATGGTTTGATGATTTTTTTGCACCAAGTCTAATGTATTTATAATAAGAATGTCAAAACAATAGTGTTCCTGCTTTGCCCAGTTTCTTGATTCTTGCACTTTATAGTATTAAAAAGTTTATTTGCTTCTTAGCCCACCATTCTCTTTAAAAATGTTCCTTTAGTGGACTAAAAAAAATCCCACATGGAGACTGTTCAAATTCTAGCTTCAAATATGTATGCGTAAATGTGGATCTTTTACCACTGAGTATCTAAGCCCTGATGTATATGAAAGGATGTAATTATTCGAAGTCAACAACTATAAAGTGCAACTAACTTTGGGAAAAATGTTAAAAGGACTTCACTTGAAAATTTTTAAAAATCCAGATTCAAACAACTGGCTTCAGTAGGAGATTTATAAAATTTAAGTTTAGAAAAAATAAAAATAAAAAACGCGTTAGTTTCCAGAGTTGATTAAGTTAGTGGTTCCGCATGGTCATAAGGACCCCTCATTTCTCTTTCTGCTCTGCAGCCTCAAAGTTATCTCCCCTCCGGGCTGCATGTAGTTCCTGGTATCACAGTCCCTCCCCACACCCTCCATCCAATGAGAAAACTGCCCATCCTATGTGTTCTTATAAGAAGGAAGCCTTTTTCCAGACACCCTGCTATTACCAGTGAAAACTCTAGGTTTAATTAGCTTTCTGTCACATGTGTATTTGTCAGTTGGTCACTGGTCAGAGAATGGAACCGCCAGTGTTGGCTAACCTCCGTTCCTGGGGAGGATGGGAAGAATGCTGAGCAAAAATGGGCTTTCTGCCCAAGAGGACACAGGGAATGAAAAAATATTTTCAACCAGCTCTTTACAGACAGGAGATAATAAGTGTCTTTTGTCCCCTCTGGCAAATCCTATCAGTCCAAGAGGAACCTGAGAAATTCTGACACTGGGGGAGCCCCAACAAATGGTACACGCAGATCATCTTACACCAGGGCTCTCAACCAGGTGGCTTTTACCCCATACCTTTCACTCCAGAGAGGGTATGGCAAAGTCTGGAGGTATTTTGGGTTATCACAGGTGGGGAGTACCAATGGCATTTAGCAGGTTTTAAAAGCCAAGGTCACCGCTCAACATCGTGCAATACACAGGACAGCCCCTGCCAAGAATGATCTGGCCCCAAATGCCAGTAGCGTTGAGAATTCCTGCTTTGTGGTTCTGACCCTAGATATGCCCCAGCCACCTCTCAGAGCCTCCAGCCAGCTTTTCCCCCATTCCATGTCCTCAACAGTCAACCAAGACTTTATTGAGACATCTGAGGAATTTAAAATGGAAGATGAAGAGAGCAAAAGATAATTTTTAAAAAGCAACATAAATGAAATATGCCAAGCAGGATAAAAAAAAAAATTTCACAAACAAAATTCATTGAGAAGGGCCTATATAAAAGCATAGAACAGTTAACAAATGACCAGAAAAGACATACCAGGAAACTGCCAACAACAACAACAGAAAAAATTGGTCAAGTACAAACCAATTAGGTAGTAATATAAACCAAAGAGATTTGAAGACAAACGTTTGACTAGAGGACAGTTACCATGTAATGCTAACATCACTCACCAGGACAGAAATAGCCATTCTAAACATGTGTACAGGAAAAGCCAGCAAAACACTCGTTTTGTGTCCTTTACTGTTCTCATTTTGGAACTTTGCATGAGTACTACCTTTATATTCCCTTTATGTCACTAAGGGGCCATGTGGGTGGTAAGCAGGGACTTTAGCCCCTTCCTTCTGAAAGCATGTCTGTGTTGTAGAACTACCCAGTAAATGATATATCTTAAAAGGTACGTACAAAGGAAAATGTGTTAATATCTTTGCAAGCTGATTAGAAAATTCCATATGCCTGCTGGAGGGCTGTAGGCAGGATGTTTTCCCATTTCATTAGCAGGCCCTCGATTATCACTGCCTACAGGCCTTTTATTTTTCCTCAGAGATCTTCAATCTCCCTCATCAGACATCTCCATCCACCTGCCGTTGTTCTAGGAGTGACCTAGAACTCTCCCTCTTGGGTAGATTTTAACTGCAACTGCCAGCCTTTAGCATGGGAGGTCAGTCCCAGCTGTGCTGGGTGGCTTGGCTGTGGTCATATGACCATGTTCCAGCAACATCTTCATGAGTGAATCTTGATTTTTTTTTTTTTTTTTTTTTTGCAGAGGAAGTTGAAGGCCTTGCAATTGTTTTTCACCGACTCAAATTCCATATCAAGCCACATCTACACTACACTTTTTAAAGGTTCTTGGGATGTTCTATTACTAAGCCTTTCTACAGTTTTTGAAAGATTGTGCATTTATGTATTTTTTTTTAAAAAGCTATAGTTACTGTTTTGTGGGAAAATATCACTGTCATATAAAATTTATTGTCACCAATTTCAGATGCACAAGGAAATGTATCAAAACTTCTGATTTTAATCTACTTATCTTTTTTGAAAATGACATTTAAATGACTAAAGAGAGCTTCCAAGAATCACTGTGCACCTAAGTAATGCTTCCATTTAAAATGAAACTGTTCTCAAAAAGTTATATAGGTATCACTTTTATCTACTACATACTACGTCTGACCATTAAACTAACTATTCTTCAACTCAGGCACTGCTAACAAAAACTAGACGAAATACACATGAGAGAAAAAGTGTTTGCATTTAGTAGAGACATATCATTCCAATTTATACTATTAGCTCTCAGTTCTAAATATTCTTATTAATATTTCAGGAAAGCCCCAGAGTTAATAAAATTATATTTCTCTTGCTACTATTGTATGATAAATTTATGTAAATGTTGTTTCTGAATATACTTAGGCCCGGGAATGAGATTATATAGTATAGCTCTTTCATCAATTCATAGTTAAAGATACTTGATAAATAAAATGCCATGTCTAAATTCCACTTTTCTAATTGGTACCATGTTTCTATTCATGGGAAAATGTTCTTTTCTCATATATGTTTTGGAATAATATAACATGGCAAGTTTTGTTTCCCAAATTAATGAATATATTGTGCATGTTTAGAAACACATAAGAAAACTGCAATATAATTAAGGCTTTTGGTTTATACTACAGGCTTTGAGAAATAAGATGTGCAGTTCATAATATCTAGAATGCCAGTGTATTATGGATTTAAAAATTAAGTGTTAAATGCTTGCTAATATGTTCACATACTCAAACATTTCTGATTTGGTTAACATTGATTATAGTCCACAATTCTGAACTACCTGTCTGCGGTTCTTTCCTCCACACCAATACTTTAACTTATTTTTATTGGATTATAACCCATAATAATTCAATTAAATAAATGAGGGAAAAGGAAAAACTCTTTCTTCTGGAGAAAAAATTGAATTACTGAACACAGAAAGTGTGGGAAATAGAAAGTCACTATTAAGTAAACACTCTCATAATAAGTGTGTCAGTCAAAATCACCAGATGCTAAAATTTGTGGTTCAAAGTTTAAGGAGAAACTAGATGTTTCCATAGTCCCAAAAATACCACCAAGGTACTTATTCATCACAAAGGGAACAATTTCCCCTTACATTGGAGAAACCCAGCAGACACCATGCCTCAATGAGTGACCATCGTTATCATCAACAATAGGACATATTGATATCATGGCCCCCAGCTGGATGCACTAGGGAGGGCACATCACTACTGTGGTATTCTAGTCAAAATACATAACCTCAATCAGATTCTTTTTTTTTTTTTAAAGATTTTATTTATTTGACAGAGAGAAACACAGCCAGAGGGAACACAAGCAGGGGGAGTGAGAGAGGGAGAAGCAGGCTTCCCGCCGAGCAGGGAGCCTGATGTGGGGCTCGATCCCAGGTCTCCGGGATCATGACCTGAGCCGAAGGCAGTTGCTTAACCAACTGAGCCACCCAGGCACCCCTACATAACCTCAATCAAACCTTAAGTCGCGAAATAGATCCAAATTCAACGTTAAGAAGGGTCAAGGTTTTGAAGGACAAGGGAAGACCAAAGAATAGTCACAGATGGGAAGAGACTGAGATAACATGCCAACTGAGCTGTACGATAGGATCTTCAATTGTATTCTCCAACAGGAAAAGGACATTAGTGGGAAAACTGGTGACATTTAAAGAAGACCTGTAACTTAATTAATAGTATTGTACTGATGTAATTTTCCTGTTGTTTTTTTTTAAGATTTTATTTATTTATTTGACACAGACACAGTGAGAAAGGGAACACAAGCAGGGGGAGTAGGAGAGGGAGAAGCAGGCTTCCCACCGAGCAGAGAGCCTGATGTGGGGCTCGATCCCAGGACCCTGGTATCATGACCTAAGCCAGAGGCAGATGCTCAACAACTGAGCCACCCAGGTGCCCTGGTTTTTGTTTTTTGTTTTTTAATTTTTTTTGGTGCCCTGTTTTTTTAATTGTACTATGGTTATGTAAGATTTTCAACATCAGGCAAGCTCCATAAGATGTATGGGAACTTCTCAAAATATCTTTGCAACTTTCTATAAATAAACTATTTCACAATAAAAACATTTAGAAGTTCTAACGAACATAATACTACTAACGTAGTAGTTTACAGTCCAGTGTTCACATCAGCCAAAGTAGTGATCTGAGCACTTTGAATGCATTAACTTACTCCACCCTCACAATAACCTGTGCATGAGTACCATAATTAGTCCTACTATAAGGACAAAATAACTGAAGCTTAACGTATAGAAGGAAACTGCTCAAGACTGCGAAGCTGCCACATGACCCTAGGAAACCTGGGCCCAGAGCCAGCATGCTCACTTTGCACACTCTGTCACTTACAGACAGCCTAAGCCCGCATGGGAAGTGGCTGGACCGGTGTCTGGATCTGACTCTGCCCAGCACTCAAGGTTCCTAGATCCAAAACCAGCTTGGGCAGCCAACACAGCCTTCACCAAAGATGTGCAAAACAATGTACATCAAGAAGGAAAAGGACTCTGAAAGGAAATCTAAATGGAAGAAAGGACTCATATATGTTAAGAAGGAGAAGAGGGAGAAGGAGGGAGGAGGAGGGAGGGGGAGGGAGAAGGAGGAAGAAGGGAGAGGGACGGAGAGGGGAGGGAGAGGGGAGGGAGAGGGGAGGGAGAGGGAGGGAGAGGGAGGGACAAGAAAGAGATTAATCAAGTTTGTGGGATTAGAATAAATAAGATAGCAGGCTCAGTCATTAAGCTGCTGCCTTCAGCTCAGGTCATGATCCCAGAGCTTCATCATCAAGCCCTACATCAGGCTCCCTGCTCAGCAGGAAGCCTGCTTCTCCCTCTCTCACTCCCCCTGCTGTGTTCCCTCTCTGTGTTTCTCTCTGTCAAATAAATAAATAAAATCTAAAAAAAAAAAGAATAAAATAAGATACCATCAAAATCCTATATAAAAAAAGAATACCAACTGGGAAGACATTTATTCCAGTTAGGGCATTTGAAGGTTTGCATATTGTTTGAGAAGAGGTAAAGATTTTCATTACTATTAGATTCTGATTCAGTAGTATATTCATTCATTTCTAAAGCTATCATTAAGAGGAGGGCAATGAGAAGATCTTCTAGTGGAGTACAGCAAAAAAACAAACAAAAACATAATGAGAAAGTTTTAACAAAGGTGAAAAAAGATGAAGACAAATATAAAACATGCTTTTTTTATAGTAATTGCCATCAACAGAAATGAACTAAAGTTTAAGATCAAGACTGTCGTAAAAAAACAAATCCAGTTTTATGACATTTACCGCTAAAATCACCTAATATAAAAGGAGCAAAATAAGATCAAAAGCATAAAGGCAGAAAAATGCAGGAAATCTAATCAAAGTGATCTATATGGTCATGTTAATAGGTTCCATAATAAGTACTGCTAGCAATAAAGAGCATTACAGCAAAATGTTAAGAGTCAATGTAACAGGCAGATAATCCAAGTTGTAAACTTATCTGCTCCTATTAACATGACTTTGAAGTATTTCAAGGGCTTTTTAATACAACCATGTCAACAAAAACATTTAAAAATCACCATCATCCTGGAAGATTCCAAAAAGGTCTGCCTCAGTAACTAACAGATTAGCAAGTGAAAAGAATCAGTAATGAGAAACAGAACTGGCAGGCTTAATTCAATGAACACTTCCAGCGTGAAACACATTACTTGTTTACATAAACACAAAAAACTATAAAGTTGAATTGCATGTTAGTCCATCATAAGGCTCAACTAATTTCAAAAAGTCAGTATTTATCACTCCAGTCTGATGAAAAAAACAAGTTAGTTAAGTGTTAATTTTTTTTGAAATAACAATTAGAAACATACCTTGCCCAAGTGTTTAAAGAAAAAAAAAAGCCTAAGCAAAAATGTTAATAGTACATGTCAAAGCATGTAGGATGAAGTAAAATAACTTGTTTGAGAGAAGATGATAGCTATAAATCCTGGGGAGGGGGAAGAAGTTGATAATTAATGAGCTAATTATTAAAAAAAATAGTAAGTTCAAAGAAGAAAGTATGAAAAAGAACAGAAAATGATAAATTAGAAAACCATACTACAGAGAGGAATAAAATCCCTTTGATCCTCTGAAAAGACTAAAAATAGTAAAATCTCTAACATGAATAATCAAGAGAAGGAATATATTAATATTCAGAATAAAAGACATGACCAGAAGTAGAGAGATTAATATGGGCTCAAAAAGAACTGGAATCCCAGAAAGGTCCTAAAACCATTAATAAAATAGAAAAATACTTCCATCAAGAAAATGCCAGTCCTAAACAGTTTTATAAGCTAATCATTTATGCAAGATACTATTCACCTAGAAAAAGACAAATATAATGCAATGCAAAATATTAAATTAAAATGGCCCACAGGCCAAATCTGGCTTGGCATCTGTTTTTGTAAATAAAGTTTTACTGGAACACAGCTACATTTTAAAAAATAATAATAAAACCTGTTTTCTCTGCTGTAACAGCTTTCATGCTAGAAGGACAAAGCTATTGAATAGCTGTTACAGAGACCATTAGAGTCCACAAAGCAGAAAATCTACACCTGGCCCTTAGAGAAAGTTTGTTGCTAGTAAGTTTCACAAAGTAAGCTTCTGAAGCAGAAGGCTCCAAAGTAAAGCTCTGGCGGAAGGCAGAGCAGGGTGTAAGAGAGGAAGACCATAGGGAGGGCTTCATGACTTAGAACATTCCATAAATTAGAGCATCTTTACAGAGAAGATGAGATTTGAACCAGGACTTGAAGGGCATGTGGGCATTAGCTATGTGGATACTTGGTTGAAACAGTATTCCAGGTAGAAAGAAGAGGTAAGGAAAAGGCTGTGAGGCAGGAGTGTACCTTCTGTGATTAAGGTACCGCCATGGGACTCAAGGACAGAGTGTAAGGGAAATGATGCTGCTAGCAGAGGCAGTCAGAAAGGTAATGTGTATGTTAGGGAAAGGTGAAGGGCAACCAAAAGTCTATAGGTCTTTATAGGCCACTGTAAGGATTCTGGCTTTCCACCAAGTTAAATGGGGAACCGTTCTGGGACTTGGAAGAGTGTCAGGACCTACATTACTCGAACACCAATGGCTACACTGAAAATAGTTGATAGAAGGACAAGAGTACAAAGCAGAGGCGCAATTGGAGGCAAGAGAAGACAGTGGGTCAGACCAGGGAAACAGCAGTGGAGGTCGTGAGATTCAGTGTATATGTAAAAAAGGTCAGAGAAATAGCAAAATGAAATTTACATATTAAAATAGAGAAAGAATTACTGATCTCTAAACTGAATCAAGGTTATACAAGAAATGCAAATATATTCTAATAGATTATTAAAATTATAAACCTATTCTTAATAAAACGAGTAACAAAAATAGTCACGAATATTTTTCTCTCAAATAAAGGAAGGTCCAAACCAACAAATGAAAAGGGTCTATACCATGTCCTAGCAGGTAAGAGGGAAGATTAAGAATAAGTGATCAACAAGAAGGCCTATCTTGGGAAAGTCACCAAGTTTCCAAAAAAATTAAATTAAATTAAATTAAACACACACATATATATATATATATACACACTTTTTAAATTTATATATATATATAGAGAGAGAGAGAGGGGGGGGGTGGGCAAAATAAGTAGAAAGGCCAATCCACTCTGGATTGGAGAAACTGAATACCACAACAAGTCTCCCTGAACTATTCAAATTTGATTAAACCTTCAAATAAGAAAAAGTAGGCAGGTTTGACTAACCGTGAATATTCTGAAAACAAAAAGAATAATGAGATAGATTGACTTATTCAATTATTAAAGGCTATAAAGTTATAATAATTAAGGAATCAACAGATACATCTAAGGAACCAAATACAGAAACCAGGAATAGACAGAATGACAAAGTATCTCACAGCAGAAGGCAAAGATGGCTTACCAAATGGTACTTTTAAAAAAATTATAAAATCTTATACTGGCAAAGTAGTAAACTGAATAATTTAATACACTGATAGCAATGTAAATTTATCTACCTCCTCTGAAAAACACTCCACCAGTACGAATGAAGGCCCTTTTTTGACTTAATGATCTCATAGTTCCAATTCTAAGAAGGCATCCTAAAGGAATAATCATGATAAACACATGCTATGTTTTTTTGTTTTTCCTAAGATACAAAAATTAAAAGTATTTTTAGGTCTACCAAAAGGAACACTTACTATACACCACCATGCATCCACATAATAGATGATTAACTACACGTGGAAAAAAAAACAATTTCTGATATTTAATGACAGACAACAGGTTCTTAGAAAACTGTTGACTTGAGCAATGCTAATTTAGAGAGAAGACATTATCTTGTATGGTACATTCTAGAAAGCTGGAATTTTTTGAGTGATTCATCTTTACTTTCCCCTCCTTTTCCAAAATGTTCATTTTGAGTATGTTATAATTATCTAACTAAAAGAAGGGCTAAACTAAATGTTATAAGGATCATAAAGCATTATTTTAGTTGAAGTGAGTTTCATATTTATGTAAGTCATATATTCTGAACTCTGTACATGCTCGCTGTTTCATGTAAGATTTTTCCACTATATAAAAAGGCACACAAATGACAAAGTTGATCACATTTACAAGCCAACTTAATATTATGAAAAAAATCATATGCAAACAACTGGAGTTAGTGATTTTAAGTATACATTCATGGTAAGGCATTTAAAACAACATCTACTTAAGTGAATAAAGGACTATGCTGTATTAAGAGTTATTCAGAGTTTTTTGGACAAAAGGGCAGTAGAGTGTTGATGTGTTGCTTCACAGAAGCAGAAATGGAAAGTAGCCACAGATGATATTTACATATGAAGTATTTTGATAACAATTTACTTTTTTAAACGTGGATTCAACACTAAGTATGCTATCATTTGTTACAGATGTATTCTGAAGTGTCTTCTATTCTTGTTGTGTATTATATGTATTATTTTGATTTCAAAAACTGTGATTTTCTACATCCAGACAGTATCAGGATATATTTTAAAAGGGGCTAACACCCATGTGGAACACATGCATTTTATACTATTACTGAATCAGCATTGAAAAGACTGAATTTTCAGTGCTAACATGGCCCAGCGAAATTATTTTAATTTGATAGTTCTTACAACCCTCACATGACACCCTATTTTCTGTATAAGCCATCCAGAGACACAGAATTGCACTTTCCACAGTAAAGATGAGTTGTCAATCTCTGATCGCTTCAGTAAGCACCTGTAGTCTCACCATAAGTAGTTGGCCCTCAATGGGGAATCATTATTTGACACTTGACTTGGAAATCAGCCTGGTGTTCAATTTGATTTCAGTGCCTCTACACATTCTCTTGTTATCTTTGTACATTCTTTTCTTAGAAGAATTTCCAAAGTTCAGTGGCCACTGAAGACCCAGCAGGACCAGAACACTATGAGGGCAGAGAAGTGAGTGAGCAGATCTGAAAATGACACCAAGCTCTAATTCTGAGGTGACTGGATATTGACCCAAGTCTCCCTTTAGCCATTTACAGGGACCGCACCCAAAGTCAGCCTCCACTGGGACCAATGACCTGACCTTAGCATGCTCCCTTCCTCCCACAGAAAGGATAAGCAAGTTCCCGTGGCTTTGACTGTATCCAGGTGCTGGGCAGGTGACTTTCCAAGACAACCCTACGAATAACTGCTACTCCAAAATCCAGTCTGCCTACTGCCAAGCATGTCTCATTACTCCTCCACGGAGAAAGATGCTCCCTCAAGCTTTTCCTGAAAAAGGAAGAGCAGCCTGGGAAGACTCCATTTGGAACCTAAACCCCCAATGTGAGCCAGCAAGTACCAGGGCCCAGCAGCACAGCTTGGAGGGTGAGTGGAAGTTCGTAGCCCCATCAAAACCCCTTCTCTTGTTGCTCCTGGCTTTTTAAGTGTTCCCTTTCCTCACAAAGCCTATTTCCTAAACCTTGCTCGGACACTGAGGAGCGCACCTCAAACCATAGTATATCACGAAGCTGCTCACAGGGACCTTGCCGGCCATTAAGGAGTCATTGGTTTTACTCCACACAGGTCATTTCGATGGTTTATGAGAGGTCTCAAGTGGAATCTTAAAGGATGAATAGGGCTCAGGAGTACAGTGGATTTGAGGGGTGGGCTTGAGGGCTGGAGAAGTCCTTCAGAGAAGAGTTCCTCCTAAGGCTTGAAGGAATGAAGCGAGTCACTGACCACCTCAGCTTATAGGCAACTCAGTACTGAGGAAACTTAAAAGGACGAGAAAGTAGTGAAAGGAAGTCAGGATGGGTGTTCTGGGATCCAGTGTGAGGTGGGGCTTTGGATAACAGCCTAGGGGCTACACTTCAGGGTTCCTCAAATGAGGGACTGTGGCTAACCACCTAAAAACACAGAATCCCTGTGGGATTCAGAGCCAGTGCTTTTCTTTTGCTGGTGTGGGTGGCAATTCTAACTATCTAGAAAGTTTAATGAGGGGAAATAAGGTCAACATAATATTAGTATGACACATTCAGGCAGATTATTATTGTGTAAAATGGTTTCAGAGGATTTTGAAAAAGAAATGTAATAACAGAACATGCCTCAGGCTGCAGTTAGGGAGCTCACAAGAGCCTCTTTGAACTCACAAGAGCCTCTCTCTAGCAAAAAGATACCAGTTCATGTTGCAAAAGACAATTAATATTCAGTAAAATATTCAACATCATGTAGAACATCAATTTAACGTTAACTTAGATTGTATTGGGATTGTGTCGCTGTATTCACTTTGGTTTTATAGTTGTACAGGAACACAGGAGGAGAATGTACCTAGGTTTCCAATTGTACCTATGAAAGTAACAAAACTAAGGTCAGGGCGGGGGTTGAGTGAAGGGCAATAAAAGAGATTCAGCCCAGCATAGGTCCTTTGGCCAGACTGCTTGCGTTCAAATTCTGATTCTGTTAACTTCCTGCCCCAGGACCTTGCCACTGAATCTCAGTCCACTCCTCTGGAAAATGGAATTAATAAAAGTTCCTACCACACTGGGTCATCGTGAGGATTCCGCATGTTAATACTGTCATGAACATTGTTCTCTGAGTCTGTTCAAAGGGTGGCTTCTGGGGGCGCCTGGGTGGCTCAGTTGGTTAAGTGACTGCCTTCGGCTCAGGTCATGATCCCGGAGACTGATCCCACATCGGGCTCCTTGCTTGGCGGGAAGCCTGCTTCTCCCTCTCTCACTCCCCCTGCTTGTGTACCCTCTCTGGCTGTGTTTCTCTCTGTCAAATAAATAAAATCTTAAAAAAACAAAACAAAACAAAACAAAACAAAGGGTGGCTTCTGGGCCAAAATGACCTGGGAACTTGTTAGAAATGCAAATTCTCATCCTTGAATAAACCACCCTGGAGATTGTACCCACCCACAGGTTTTATCAAGCCCTTCGAATGATTATGCCACTCTGGGACAGGAGTTGGCAGACTCCTGTAAAGGGTCAACTTTAAATATGTTTTGCAGGCCACTTAGTCCCCTTGAAAATGTTTAAAAAAATGGCTATTTTTCCAATAAATCATTCACAGAAGTATGTACAAGTTGGATTGGCCAAATGGCTACAGCTCATGGACCGCTGCTCCAGGACGCTAAGGACAACAGCTGTGAATGGCAATAAAGGACAAAGCCTCAATCTTGAAGGCAGACATGGACAATTACCAGTTGAGTATCTGGCTCTGGAGCTTAAAGGAAAGAGCAGGGCTGAAGGTAGAGATTTAAAGGCAGGGTAAGACAGTGAGACACTGCCTCCCACCAGTCAGAATGGCTAAAATTAACCAGTTGAGAAACAACAGGTGTTGGCAAGGATGCAGGGAAAGGGGAGCCCTCCTACAATGTTGGGGGGAACGCAAGCTGGTGCAGCCACTCTGGAAAACAGTGTGGAGATTCCTCAGAAAGTTGAAAATAGAGCTACCCTATGACCCAACAATCATACTTCTGGGTATTTACCCTAAGTAGTGATCTGCAGGGGCACGTGCACCCGAATGTTTACAGCAGCAATGACCACAATAGCCAAACTATGGAAAGAGCCTAGATGTCCATTAACAGATGAATGGATAAAGAAGATGTGGTTTATATCTATAATGGAATACTATGTAGCCATCAAAAACATGAAATCTTGTCATTTGCAACAATGTGGATGCAGCTAGAGGGTATTAAGCTGAGCGAAATAAGTCAATTAGAGAAAGACAAGTATCGTATGATCTTACTGATATGAGGATTTCAAGAAATAAGACAGAGGAGCATAGGGGAAAGGAGGGGAAAATGAAACAACATGAAACCAGAGAGGGAGACAAACAATAAGACACTCTTTATCTCAGGAAACAAACTGAGGGTTGTTGGAGGGGAGGGGGTCAGGAGGGATCGGTGGCTGGGTATTGGACGTTGGGGAGGGTATGTGCTATGGGGAGTGCTGTGAATTGTGTAGGACTGATGAGTCACAGACCTACCTGTACCCCTGAAACAAATAATACATTATATGTTAATAAAAGATAAATAAATAAAGGCAGGTTTAGATGCTTGTGAAAAGGTGGGTGCAGATGACACTGCCTGTGATGCCCAGGGAGCACGGGGCAGGAACGAGACAGGCAGACCACCAATCCTGGACAAGCAAGGAAGAGCAAACACCAAGAAAGATGGTAAACCTGACAACAAAGCCCAGAACGTGGATGTGACCATTCCCAGCCCCCACAAGACCACAGGCACAGAAGAGCAGCTACTGCAGGAACAACAGGGGCGTCATGACTGTGCTCAGACCTCAAGTTGTGTGTAGGGGGTAAAACGAGTATGTCCAAAGAGTGAGGAAACCTTTCTTTTTAAGGGAGAAAAACAAATACAGTCTATGGGTAGATGGACTGAAGAGAAGAGGACAAATAAGGGTCAACAGAAGGAATGAGGTTCTTGAGCTGGGGAGAGGTCCCACCAAGAGCCTAAGGATGTGGGACTGGCCCCAAACAGCAGGAAGCACACCCCCTCTGTCGACCCCAACTAGAAGAGTAGGGACACTGAAGCTTCAGGATGGGCAAGAAGTACAGCTGCTTTATTGAGGTAACTTCAGCCTCATCAACAAATTAGATTACGAAAGGATTCGGTTGAGGTTAGGAGAACAGTAGACAAGGTAATAAAGTATCATTTCTTTCAAAATAAGTCAAACTTTCCACCAATTCAGAGTGTATTTCCCATTTAGACGGAATTAGTGCTGTTCTTTAATTACACTGGATTTATGAACAGGCTAGGCATATAAGAGATTTTATTCCCTATTCTCTATTTTAGCATTCACATCTTGATGTGTTCCTTCACCTAACCCACGTTATGCTGACATGATCTTTGACTTCCCATGGAGAAGCGTTCATTTTAACTGGCAGGCAAATGATATTACACTCCAAAGGCCCATCATACTAAATGACCATTAAACCATTACACTTAAGAACTGCCTCTCAAGATAGAGATTCCAAGTGCAGCACACAGTATCACTGTTTAACTATCAGCATTTTATAGACAGGGAAATGTCATCACTAACCTCACATGAATTCCTCTGGTTATAAAGAAAACATCTGTGGTTGGTTAGCTCAGCTGGTTCAAGCACGAGTTAAAGGACCAAAATCTTGGGTGGAATCCTTGTCAAGCGCTGGGTATGAGCCCCTTATCTATTCCCCCTGTTAGACAAGACACCTCCCAAATGGAAGCTTGGATTCAGAGAGAACATACCTGCCACCACCCCATCCCTCAACAACCTCCCCCCTCTCCTCCATGCACCAGCCCCTCACTTTACCCCCAGTGTTCACAAGTCTATTTTTGTTTTTAAGATTTTATTTATTCAAGAGAGAGAGAGCATGAAGAGAGGGGAGGAGGAGAGGGAGAGAGAGAAGCAGACTCCCTCTTGAGCAGGGAGCCTGATGCAAGGCTCGATCCCAGGACCCTGAGATCATGACCTGAGCAGGGGGCAGACACTTAAACGACTAAGCCGCCCAGGTGCCCCACAAGGCTATTCCTTCTGGCCACCTTCCCCTGTGCCTTTTCCCAAATTCTTCCTCCCACCATGGTTAATTAATCTGTTCTCATCCAATCCCTAGCAACACTTCAAAGTGGCCCCAAATCCACCAAAGTCCTAGTACATTTCTCACTTGACTGTGTCTCCACATAGCTGAGCAATCACCCCTGGAACTCTGTATTCTCTGATTTAGTTCACGCTTACCTTCAGCGGGAGACACTAAGCTGGCTGAGGAAGTACAGGTACTACACAGCGTCATGTAAAAACAAGGTCTTTCCTATTTTAAGTGCTGGATTTCTTAGTTGAATAATCCTGAGCAATGCACTAAGCTATCTGGACATTCATTTTCTCATTTGTAAGATGAAAAGCCGTATGGCTGTAATTCTCTGCCTTAGCTTTTTTAAACACTGCAGGCTTTAGTGGCCCTCAAACATGTGGTGGAGACAGAGCTTATGAATGGGTAAGTGCATAATTATATCAAGTGCAAAAAACAAACAAACAAAAAAAACCACCATGCCTTATGGGCCCTGTGGGTCACAAGCACCTGTTCCTCTTTGCCTTCATTTCTCTTCTTTACAGTCATGCCTTGAAGTTGTGCAGGACCATTTGTGTCCTCCATAGGTAGTCATACTAATTTTGAGTTGTTCACTTACATTTTAAAAAGTGTGCAGCTGATATCATCTTTAGGTCATAATTTAAAAAAGGCAACCACAGGGTAATAGGTCAGACAATCAAGTATTATTTATTTTCTTTTTACTAAAGATATCATTTATTTGAGAGATAATGTGAAAGAGAACAAACACCAGATAGGGAGGAAGGGCAGAAGGAGAAGCAGACTCTCTGCTGAGCAGGGAGCCTGATACAGGGCTTCATCCACGCCTCTGGGATCATGACCTGAGTCAAAGGCAGATGCTTAACCGACTGAGCCACCCAGGCAAGCGGCAACCAGGTTTTCCTAGAGAAACCATAAACCACTTTTTTTCCTGCTCTGCTACCGTGTCAGAGGTTCTCAAACTAATCTAGCAAGTCCAGATGGGACTGGCGCAGGACATTGGGGAAACATTAACTATTGTCCTTCTAACAGAAGGTTGGCACTTGCCTTTCTCATGCTCTTGTGTATACTATAGTTTTGTGGAACCTGGTATAAGAACATCACAACAGCTTGAAGGCCTATCATACTAAATGATGCAGAATGAAGCAGATAGGCAAATGCAGCTACCTTCTATTAAGCTAGACACTAAAACTTCACCAAAATGTGGAGAAAAGTTTAGGCTTCTTACTGGGAAAATCCTTTTTCTATAAAAAAATTTTTTTACATTAACCTAATAGGCTTATTCTAAATAAAGCAATGAGCAAATTTCTCATTTTTAGTTTCTAATATGGTAAATATCTATAGCCATAAGCCACATATAAAGGAGCTTAGAGGTCCTTGACTGAAGAGTATGAAAGAGTCAGACTAAGACATCTGGGAACTGCTTCTCTAGATCACTAATGGTATGAAGTATTTGGCAAATAGAAGAAATAAGTTTAATTCTGAATTCTCACTAAGACATATGAAAAATACACTCACAACAGATTAAGATTTTATCGTTTATTGACATCCAGAACCCTGAGCATTTTTACCCCAGAGAATGTTGGTAAGGTCTACACAATCCAATCACCTCAGCTTTCAAATCCAACTCCACTCTGTGTTCCAGACCCTGAGAAGGTGGAGGAAGGAATAGGGAGGGAATGAAGTTCACACCAGTTCTCCACTTCATGAGGTCAGCTCCTGGGATGGGACCCCTACACACATCCTTTGCAACACCACGTATATGAGTCCGTATATGCTAAGGATGTCCCAACAAAATACCACAGACTTGGTAACTTAAGAGATTTAATTCACACAGTTCTAGAGGCTAGAATATCAAGGTGTTAGTAGTTCTGTCTTCTCCCTGAGGCCACTCCCCTTGGCTTGCAAGTAGATTTCTTCCTTGTCCCCGCACAGCCTTCACCTAGGTCCTAGAGTATCCCTAGTAGCTAGTAACACTAATCTTACTGGCTTAAGACTCCACCCTACTGGTCTCATTTAATCCCCTCTTTGAAGGCCAATCTCCAAATACTGTCACCTGTCACACCCATGGGACCTCCCTTAATCTGAATTACCTCTTTCAAAGCCCCGTCCCCAAATATGGTCCCATTTTGAGCTACTGAGAAGTTAGGACTTCAGTGTATTCGTTTTGGAGGAACACAACTAAGCCTGTAACACTGGTGAAAAAATAAAGCTCTTCTAATTGGTGATTATAAAAAGCTTACACCCTATACTCTAATAGCTCATCTTTCTAGGCGTACACAAGAAACCCTTTGAATTCACATGGCTCAAGCTACTCATTTTACTAAACCCGGGCACAGAGAGGTGACGTAACCTATCTAAGGTCATACAGCACCTTACTAGTTCACACAAGGAGGCAACGCTTCAATTTTTAAATACAGTCCTGTTTTCAATATTCAGGGAGTGTATTATTTAGAGAAAGCTTCGGTGATTTTAAAAAACATTCGAGGACTGCTTACAGTTATTTCCTTTGTCAAGAGTTCTTTATGTTCAATTATTGGGCCCCAATAGACTTGTCTATTATGTGTAGAGAATAAAGGATGAGGGAGGGGCCGATGAGTTAGTTAGTTTTTACACCTGAGTTTGCCCACACTGAAGCAGATGCATGTTCAATCCTTGACAAGTGCTTAAAATCAAACTCTCTCATCGCAGAGAAACAACAAAAGTGGAATATAAAGAAACCTTCCTTGTGACCTCCTGCTATGCTGAAAACCGCTGCCAAACTTCCAACTCCCTAAAGTCCTGCTGACTGGGTTAAGAGCTAAAACTAGGCTCGACGAAGGTGAGAGCAGGTGAAAGGCCACTGGCCCGAAAGGCAGAACTGCCCAGAATGACAAGGGTGGTCACTGGACCTCAACACCACCAATAGCAGGACGCCCCCAGGTGTCTTCAATAGTTGACGCTCCTTCTGTCTCCCACAGGCACAGCTGAAGAGACGCTGCCCAGTCCTGTGAGGCACTACTCCCCCTGCCTTGGGCCCAGTTCTTCTTGGGAAACCATTACCAGAATGTGAGCATAGCAGGTTTCCACGATGTTACTGAGTACAAAGTAAGCAGAGATCGGCAGGAGACCTTGCCATGTTTTAGTGATAGAAAGCAGGGACCAGCAAACTACAACCTAAGGCCAAATCTAGCCTTTGAGCTGAGCATGAAAACAAAACCATGAAACAAAACAAAACACAAAAGCAAAATAAAATTTCAGGACACGTGAGAACATCAACATCAGATTTCTGTGTCTGCACTCATTCACCTATATATGGTCTGAAACGACTTTCCTTCTACCATGACGGCAGGAGTGAGTAAGGCAAACCATAAGGCCCACAGAGGCTAAATGATTTACTATCTGGTCTCTTCACAGAAGTTTGCAATCATCGAATCTGAAGTTTCAAGCCCTCCCACCCCCAACACCAAATATATAAAGCTTATGTTTCAGAATTTATTGTCTACATATTTCACCCTGGGAAAAATTCTGTGATTTAGCAGATGGATATCAGTTGAGTTTAGGATTCTGTAGGACCTGGTAAAGCCCCCAAAACTTAGATTTTGAAATCTTTTTGGAACAGCCAAAATATCACAATTTGAAACCGAAATCCTCTAAAGTGAGAAAATGCTGTTTTGTTTCACTTCCAAGTGAGTGCAATAACAGGATGCCTGCAGTCATTTTAATGTTAAACTGTTTATTGTAACTACATGGGAGTTGTAAGAGAAACTCAGTTCATATTTTACCACATAGCTGTGACACAAAATGCCTCCCCCAGTACCCACCCTCCCTTTATCAATGGCAACTCACTTCCCCACCTTCAACAGACTCAAAGCTGTTTAAGCCACGTTCCTTCAGGAAATACTTCACCAGAAAACAGTACAATATCAATTCTTTCCTCTGAGCCTTTCCTGGCCAGAAATTATTACCATGGATCAAAGCGATTAATCAAAATAAACACTCCAGAAGCCAGATAAGGCAGATTACAAAGGGAATTACAGAACGTAGCTTCTAATAAGAGTATTAAGGAGTTTAAAAGGAATAAATCCAAACATACCTCTCCTCTGTAGATCCTGAGATTAGTTCTACTGGATGAAAAGGATGGGTGACGGTCACTTCATGGTAATATTCAGGATTCTGGAATAACAAATACCTTGAGTTAGTAGTCTTAAACAACAATGTAGGTAATGTAGATTTGATTATTCTAGGTCTTTGCCTGCTTCTCCACAATACCTCCTTTTCCATGATGTGACAAGTCTATCCATGTCATAATAAGAAGAAACCACCAAGCCCCTCTTCTAAATCTCAAACCAAGCCGGACTGCCTTGCCTGAAGCCTTTATCATCAAAAGAGAGAAAAGCAGGGGCATCTAGGAGGCTCAGTCGTTAAGCGTCTGCCTTCGCTCAGGTCCGGATCCCAGGGTGCAGTCTGCTTCTCCCTCTCCCACTCCCCTTGCTTGAGACAATCTCAGGAGAAGTTTGTTTTTTGTTTTTTTTTTTTAAGTGGAGTTTGGTTAAATATTATTTTATTTTTTTATTTTTTAAAGATTTTATTTATTTGACAGAGAGAAACACAGCCAGAGAGGGAACACAAGCAGAGGGAGTGAGAGAGGGAGAAGCAGGCTTCCTGCGGAGAAGGGAGCCCGATGCGGGGCTCGATCCCAGGACTCCAGGATCATGACGTGAGCCGAAGGCAGTCACCCAACCAACTGAGCCACCGAGGCGCCCCTCAGGAGAAGTTTTAATTGAAAATGTTTCTTGGTGGACACGTAGTGGGGGAGAAAAGTTTGGTGACTGTGTTGTGTCTAATCTTGAAAGGTGAAAGTTCATAAAAGCTTTGGAACAGACCAAAATATTCTTAATCCTCAGTTCTCCAGTCTGTGAAATGGGAGTTTTGATACATTAAATATTGCATGGGCCCGCAACGAGGAAGTATTAAAAGTAATGACAGTCCAGTAGATAGAAGACAAACTGCAACATCACTGTTTTTTAAAAATCCTTAAATTGCTTGGGTATATATCTTACTATCAAACTAATTTATAATAGTTATCACATGTGTGTGAATTAAGTGAACAAAAACTGGGTGTTTTCACTTCCATTCATGGCAGCATCATGAACCCTTAGGTGCAGCTCAGTAACTAAATAATGAGAAGGTATTTCCTCTTCAGCTTTGGTGCATTTTATCCACCAAATAAATCAATTTAAAACTCATCTTGACACTCTGCCACCCCATCATTTCAATGTGGAAAAAAGGGAAAGAGATTCAACCCAACTAATCCAATTGCTTTTTGAAGACACAGACTCCTTAAGTGTTGCCTCAGACTATGTATGACCTCTTGAACTCACAGAGGGGAAATTAAGGCAGAAAATCCTAGCACTTCAAATTGCAGCAGCTTCAAGATTTGGTAAGATTTAATCTCTGAGTTTCCCTCAGGCAAATAAGGTGGAGCAAAATAACCAGAGAGTAACATATAGAAAAATAGCTTATTTTCAAAAACTGAACCCTTAAGAGGAAAGATGTCACAGAAGTTCAAGGTTATCATATTAAGTTACCAAAGCATAATAACACAGACAGGCGGCTCATCAGGGAGAGGCGAGTTGAGTATAAGCAAGCAAGCAAACAAAAACTTAGATAACTGGGTACAAGGAATCTTTTCCTTGGATAACCATACCAACCTCAGAGACAGCATGCTGGACATATAACATTTACCTCACAGTTATTCTCATTGTATAATTGATAAGGAAGTATTTCTATTTCTTAATATTGTTGACTGGCTGGAGCAAACCAAAAAGCGATTAGTTCCCCTGGAGTGATCTTCTGAATGTTCACTCCGGGAAGCTTCACCATGAAGTTGGAGTCCTCTCAATGTAATCCTCTGAGCGTGCCACGTTGGTCTACAATTTGGTCCCTTCTTAGGGAGGCCTTGGAAACTTACGTGTTAATATTCATACCTTGAAAATTCTACTGCCAAAGCATTTGAAATAATCCCTGGGGGCCAGGATATGAATACTGCATATAGGCAAAATAAAGAGTCTCAAAACAGTATACATATTCAAGAATCCCTTGGCAGGACTAATTACAAGTACAAATTACCAATCTCCATCATAGAGATTCAGATATGGCAGTTATAAATTTTTTTAGGCTTTGTTTTGTTTTTTAGAACATGTAAAATGTATTGGTCACATAATATAAGCAATGTAATCTCCCAAACCTCTCAAAAGTTTACCATTATTTGAGCTATTTTATTTTTCAGAGCAGACCTTTAGGGAACAACTATTCATTCTGCTTTATAAAAGAGAAAGCTGAGGCCCAAAAAGACTGCAGAATATACTCACAGCCACATAGCTTATATATATAGAAGTCAAGGCCACAAACAGATAAATTCATTTATTCATTTTTTTCTCTTACTTGTTTTCTAACTACTTTCCTCCCAGACTCCTCCACTTGGTCACCCTGGGCTACCTACTAGCCTCTGAACCTAGTAGACATATACCTGCCTGCCCCAGGGCCTTTGCTCTTTCCCTTCTCAATGCCTGGAGCATTCCTCCCCATTCTCTCTTCACTTGCTCATCACTTCCTTTACTTTTTGATCAATCACCTTCCCAATGAGATCTTCCATAACCATATTATTTTAAATACCCCCCACCCGGAAACACCCAGTCCTCCTTCCCTAACTTCTCCATCATCCTGAATGATGTTCCATGGGTAATGTGAAGACACTTCCTTACGTACTATTCACTCTGAATGATTTATGTGTCTATCTCTTCCACTAGGATGTTGGTTCTAAAACCTTAGCAGTATCAGAATCAACAGAAGGACTTTTTAAAATGTGGATTCCTCACTTCACCCCCAGAGATTGGACTGAAGTGATGCTAATAGTACCTGTCAGCAGGCCATCTTCAACAGCCTTGTGTTAAGGCACTTGTTCTCCCCTGGAGTGATTCTGCCATGCCCCCCCCCCCCCCCCCAGCTCACACTGTCTGGAGATAGGTTTTTTTTCTGTTTTTAAAATATTTTATTTATTTATTTGACAGAGAGAAACACAGCTAGAGAGGGAACACAAGCAGGGGGAGTGAGAGAGGGAGAAGCAGGCTTCCTGCTGAGCAGGGAGCCCGATGCAGGGCTTGATCCAGGGACTCTGGGATCATGACCTGAGCTGAAGGCAGAGGCTTAACCAACTGAGCCACCCAGGTGCCCCTGGAGATCATTTTTCTTACCAAAACTAGGGTGGATAGCTACTTGGCACGCCTTGTGCTAAAAATCCTACACCGCTCAGGACAGACCCACAACAAAGAATTTTCCAGTCCAAAATGTCAACCGCACTGAGGTTGAGAAATCCTACTCTGAAAGAGTGCTTCTTAGACACTTACCCCACGTCAATACCTGGAGGTCTTGTTAGGGCTTATATTGTCAGGTTGTATCCTCTAAGTTTCTGATTTGTTGGGTAGGTCGAGTATAAGGCCAGAAACTGTACATTTCTTTCTTTCTTTCTTTCTTTCTTTTCTTTCTTTTCTTTCTTTCTTTCTTTCTTTCTTTCTTTCTTTCTCTCTTTCTCTCTTTCTCTCTTTCTCTCTTTCTCTCTTTCTCTCTTTCTCTCTCTCTCTCTCTCTCTTTCTTTTTCTTTCTTTCTTTCTTCTTTCTTTTTTAAGATTTTATTTATTTATTTGATGCAGAGAAACACAGCTAGAAAGGGAACACAAACAAGGGGAGCGAAAGAGGGAGAAGCAGGCCTCCCACCAAGCAGGAAACCCGATGCAGGGCTTGATCCTGGGACTCCAGGACCATGACCCGAGCCAAAGGCAGACACTTAACAACTGAGCCACCCAGGAGCCCCAAAACTGTACATTCCTAAGTACCCAAGTAAAGGAGAAGCTGTTGGTTCAGGGCCTATGTTAGAAAACAATTTAGTAGAATAAGCACTCCATGAAATAAGAAACTTTGTCTCTTTTACTCACTGCTGTTTCACAACACAGTATAGTCACTCACATGTCTAATTTTTTAATAAGATACCCACATTTCCCGCCCCTCCTTCCTACAAGGTAATTCTGCTACCAATGATCCTCATATGCACACTGAGAAACCAGGGTTGTTTTCTTTGTTGGTGGCTGTTTGGGCAGCAACTTTGGGATGCCTTCTATTCCTTTGCCTGATCGGCTCGCTTAATACCAACCAAAGAAGGCTGATGAAGTTCGTGTTCCTCTGTGGGCCAGGAGACTGCTAGGGCTGCATCCCCACAATGAGCTCCCTACAAAAGAAACAAATCATCACACCCAAGTCTCTGCACTTTCTATTTATTTATGATGGAACTATATAGTCCTACAACTCCCTGTCAAGCAATTCCCATTTTCAAAAAATAAGGCCAGGGAATTCTCTCTCTCTCTCTCTCTCTCTCTCTCTCTCTCACACACACACACACACACACACACACACACACACACACACCTAGGTCTTAAATCTGATGCTTGAATGAGGTCCCTAGCATTTGAACACAATGGGACTTGGCGTGTCTTCTCGAATGTGCTTGCGCTTCCATAACCACATCTATGGCAGCCGTTCCAAGATGGTATCTCCCAGGTGCTGTCAATGACCTCTCCTTACATCACTTTCTGGGGGAATATTCAATTCAGCTCCTTTCATCCTGTGCCCAAGGCCAAAAATGAAGCAGGTGATCTCCATAACTCAAAAATATCTGATATCTTAGACTCAATTGCCCTGGTTAAGACAGGCATTTAATGAAGAACTGGTGAATGAGAAGTTTAATGGCTAGAGTCAAGACACTCCATCTTAAAAATCTCTTTTTACTTACGTGGAATCATCAGCTAGGGCTATTGATTTGCATTTACTGACTGGACTTTCTATTGTTTTCAGATGTTACTATCCTCAGCTGGTGCCTGCAGGCTATTAGTTCCAGAAGGGTCAGACTGCTGTCCTGAAAAGCCAAAGCGTCCCCTACTGAGTTGAGAAAGCTGAAGCATTCACAAGAGCTCCGGGATCCACCTCAGGTCAGAGAGTGATAGTGTTTCACTCATCCTCCTTACCTTACAACAATGAGAATCTACCCAGAAATAATCAAAATCGTAAAAAATGAACACAGTTCACGCTTTATTTAAAAAACAGCACCAGTGAGTTAGAATTTACATGCTCTGGAATTCAGCGTTCAATGCAATGATTTTTGGTAAATGTACAGAGCTGTGCACTTGTCATCATTGTCTAATTTTAGACCATTTCTAAAGAGAAACCTCAAGCCCATGTGCAGTTACCCACTGGCACCCCCTGCCAGAGCCAGTCAACTCCTAATCTACTCGCTGTCTCTACAGATTTGCCTTTTATGGGAATGCCATATAAATGGAATCATACAGTATGTGATCTTTTGTGTCGAGCTTCTTGCATTTAACATTTTGTGTTTGAGGCTCATCCATGGTGTAGCATAGAGCAGTAGTTCATCCCTTTGCGTTGCCAGACGGTATTCATCGTATGGATCTATTACGATTTGTTTATCCATTCACCAGTTGACGGACAGTTGTTCTGTTTTGTCTATTAAGAATAACGCTGCTGTGAACATTGGCAAACGAGCTTTTTATAAACATATTTTCATTCCACTTGGGTATATTCCTAGAAGTAGAATTTCTGGGTCATATGGTAAATCTATGTTTAACATTTTTTTTTTAAATGCCAGACTATTTTCCGAAGTGGCTGTACTATATTATAATCCCACCAGCGATGTATGAGGATTCCAGTTTTTCTGGGTCCTGTCCAATATTTGCTATTGCCTATTTATTTTATTTTATTTTATTTTATTTTATTTTATTTTTTTACTATAGCCGTATACATGGTTCACTCTAAATGTTGAAATAACAGTGATTTCAAATTTGGGCCACAAATATAAAACTATAGCTGGCATTCACTGAGGACCTACTCTGTGTAATGTCCTTTAAATATATTACCATTAGCTTTGGAGCACTGGGTGGCTCAGTTAGTTAAGCATCTGCTCCGCTCATGATCTCAGGGTCCTGGGATGAAGCCCTATATCATGGGGCTCCTTGCTCAGTGGGGAGTCTGTTTGTCCCTCTGCCTCTCTCCCTGCTCATACGGTCTCTCTCTCAAATAAATAAATAAAATCTTAAAAAAATAAAAAAATATATATATTACTGTTAGCCCATCATTAATGCAATAAGATATCACCCGTAATTTACAAATAAAGAAATAAAGCTCAGAGTTTAAATATTTGCTCATGGGATCCTAGCAAGCAGGTGGCAGTCTAAATTCAATGCAGGCTGTGTGTGACACCAAACCTAAATACCACAGCAATTCATACAAAAGTCAAGACTTATTTGCAATATAAGCATGGACTTCATCTTGCTAATCATGGCCGAAACACTTCTGTCAATGTCATGAAAAAGAGGACTCAACAAACAATAAAATCAATTGTTCTTAATAACTACAGATATTCCTTTGAAGGGACAATACTGAATTTCTGGAGAACAAATTCACCTCAAAATATTCTCTTCCAACATCAAATCTCAAAGTTATGGTCCCACTTCCGATTTAACTAACAAGATATTTATGGCAATCAAAACTCAAATGAAACAAACTTCATAGCAATTAAAGTGCTGAATACTTTTTTTTAATTTTATTTATTTATTTGACACAGAGAGAGATCACAAGTAGGCAGAGAGGCAGGCAGAGAGAGGAGGAAGCAGGCTCCCTGCTGAGCAGAGAGCCTGACACGGGCCTAGATCCCAGGACCTTGAGATCATGACCTGAGTGGAAGGCAGAGGCTTAACCCACTGAGCCACCCAGGCGCCCAAAGTGCTAAATAGTCTTTATCAACTGTACTGAATCCTCTGCCATTATCTAAAGATATGAATTCTGACAAAACTGTTACTCATATTCGAGCGCTTAGAAAACATTCACTGCTAGTTTCTGAAGTTCTCTCTGTGACTAAAAAGTACTGTTTCCCCATTTGGTTTTAGGATATCTGGTGATGAAAATCATTCTTACTACTCCAAGTATGGTCACAGACTGGTAGCAGCAGCGTCCGCCAGGAACTTACAAGATTATACAGGTTTTCCAGCCTCATTCCTAACCTACAGATCAGAATCTGCACTGTAACAATCTCCCCCGATGATTCCTATGTGCTAGATCATTAACATGGGCTAGTATGGACTCCCAGGTCTAACCTGCATACCCAGAACCTCACAAAACCAGCTGAAAATCTGCCCTTACCATGAATAACAGCAGGGGATCTTTATCACGCAGAAAACACTCCTTTCTGTTTCTTCCCTCTGCCTCCAAGTGAAGCCACGCTCTTTAAACAATGACAAAAATCTCTTGACTGTGTTACCCTGTAAGGAAGAGTGCACTACTGTTCATATTCATCTGCTTCGTCTCTCCAGAGGAGTGTTAGAGAGCCTCATCCTTCTGAACCCACGTCTGCCCATATGACTGACTTTGGCTAATGAAATGCAAGCAAAAGTGGTATGTGTTATTTCTAAGCAGAAGCTTTACGAGTCAATTAATGTCTTGTCTCTCTCCTTCTCCACTGCCACAAGACTGGCCCAGATGATGGAGGCTCTGTCACCTGAGTCCAGAGAGGCCAACACAGAGCAGAACCAAAGTGACGTGTGGAGGGCAAGCAGAGCTGCTGTGGAAAGCTGCAGGGATTCAGGGTCCATTTGTTACAGCACATATTAACAGAAGTTGACTGATGTACCTTGAATCACTATTGTTTCTCCCTTTCTCAATTACAGAAAAAAAATGGGGGCGGGGAGAACAGACCTTAGGGAAGAATCTTATTTAGAGGAGCACGTAATCTGAATTCTCTAGAATTTAGGTTATCCCATTCTCCTCTGCCAATTCTGCCATTTTTTTTAAAATTGTCATTCTTCTAATTTCCATATCCTTCCCAGTCTGCATAATAATTTTTATTTCTTTACAACAGGGATCAGCAATTGTATTCAAATGTCCAGATAGTAAACAGGTTGGCCTTATAAACCATATGGTCTCTGTCCCAACTACTCACCCCCACCACAGCAGCATGAAAGCACAGTGAGAAACTACTACAAATGCATGAGTACGGCTCTGTGCCGTACAATGAAACTTCCTGGACCAAGATTCAACATGTAGGGGTTATTCTTAACTTGTCCCAGATTCTAACCCCTCTAACTAAGCCAGGAATTAAGTTCTCACAAAATCACAGAAATTTCACCTGAAAGGTTAGCTTCACCCTATAATTTTATGCATAAAGAAACTCTACCTAAACCAATTAAAAAGTCATGTCCAGAAACATAAACAGAACTCTAACATAAGTTATGAAGCCTGAAGCGATGTCTTCAACTTACTTTGAAATGCATTAAAAAAAAAGATAGATTGATGATTGAGCAATGAATGAGTATGGTATGGATAGCTAAGTATGCAACAAAGCAAAGACAGTAAAATGTTCATTGTAACATATGAATGGTGCGTATATAGATATTGACTTTAAAATTCTTTTAACCGGGGCGCCTGGGTGGCTCAGTTGGTTAAGCGACTGCCTTCGGCTCAGGTCATGATCCTGGAGACCCGGGATCGAGCCCCACATCGGGCTCCCTGCTCGGCGGGAAGCCTGCTTCTCCCTCTCTCACTCCCCCTGCTTGTGTTCCCTCTCTCTCTGTGTTTCTCTCTGTCAAATAAATAAAATTTAAAAAAAAACAAATAAAATAAAATTCTTTTAACCTTTCTTGTATATTTGAATTTCTTTATAATAAAATGTTTGAGGGGAAGCCAACTCAACACAGAATTTCCAGCCTAACTCCTAACCTACTGATCAGAATCTGCATTGTAATAATCTCCCCCAGGTGATTCCTATGTGCTAGACTGCCAAAAGTCTGCAAGTGGTAAGTATAATCAATTCATTTGTGAAATGTAATTCTACTTGATAAATATCCCATGGAAATTTATCAAGCAGAGTTTGGGAAACCAATCTATGTAAGGCCCTAAGACACCAGCTCAAACACTTTCATGTTCACTCAATAAAAAATTTTGAACCCCTACTATATGCTAGACAGTGGGACACAATGGTAAAAATACAGACGCAAAACTTTGCTCTAAAGGAGATAAAAACTAGCCAACCCTTGGTGCTTTTGAAATTCTCTGACACCTTTTGTCTGTACTATCCTTTAGGTTTAGTGTTAACCATGTTATATTTGAGCCTCCTTTCTTGTGGACACTGCAAGCTCCTGGGAACACAAGGGTCCATGCACTGGCCTCGGTGCCTCATACATGGTATCCGAAAAAAGCCTGATGCCATGTTTGTTCATTAATGATGGCCCTGTATATATTGTATATATATATATATATATATACTGTATATGCTAAGGGGTTGTCAATGATGTATCTTTATTTATATAAAAGGAAGTCCTCTACCAACATGCATCCAGCAGTTTTCAATGGTTGAAGTCAAATGCCTTTACCCCTCTAAGGAAAAGTAGAACCAATGGATTTTTGTCTTTTTATAGACTAAACAGAGACAACCATGAAAATGATGGTTGTATGACAATGTATGCCAATCTTCATTGTTCGTAGAAACCATACTTGTGGATTTGCCTACTGGCTAACATTTACTTGTAATGTAACCCCTAAACCAATACTTGTGGCACTTTCATGGTCATTTGTGAATATGGCCGAAATTTGAGCCACCGTATGCACATATCAGGTAAGATCACAAAGGCAACACTCTGCCTTCCTGTTTCAACTCCCATACAGTAAACAAATACCCTTTTTGTGGTCTTTTTAGTGCCGCGATTTTCACATTCTGTGTGCTTTTGGTTGACTTTGTTGTTTAAAAATGGCTCCTGGGCACCTGGATGGCTCAGTTGGTTAAGCAATGGCCTTTGGCTCAGGTCATGATCCCTGAGTCCCAGGATAGAGTCCCGCATCAGGCTCCCAGCTCCGTGTGGAGTTTGCTTCTCCCTCTGAACTTCTCCCCTCTCATGCTCTCTCTAACTCTCTCTCTCACTCTCTCAAATAAATAAATAATAATAAAAATATCTTTAAAAAAAAAAGATTTAAAAATGGCTCCTAAGCCCAGTACTATGTGCTGTCTAGAAGTCCTAAGTACCAAAAGGGAATTGTCTCACAGAGAAAATACACCTACTAGATGAGCTTTGTTCAGACATGAGTTATAGCACTGTTGGCCATGACTTCAATGTTAATTAATCAATAATATATATTCAAGAAGCAGTCTTTAAATAGAATCACGTGAAACACAAGGTTATGCATTTAATCAGTTGATGAAAATGTTGTGACCATAAGACTAGGAACCTAATCCTATATTTCTCCTAGGGGCAACTGTTGAGTATTCACTAATTTGGGATTTGAGGTGTTTTTGTAGACCATCAATGAGAATTAACTATGCATCCAAACAACTTTGCACATTACCAGGAACTCATGACCAGCCGTTGAGGAGCCATTACTAAGCTCTGCCATAGGCACCACCTCTCTGTCTTCATCAATGAAAAGATGAAGTGTGTAGACAAGAACACTAATTATGGGGGGATAGAAGCAGAAAGAAGAAGACATAACAAAGCAAAAAGGCTCTGTGTGTGCCTTTCCAGAGTGAAGAGTAAAGAGAAATCACATAATCAACAGCAAATAAATTATTTCAGGTACTTTGGGTGGTCATAACGTGTAGACTAGTATACTTGGACACAAGCACAATTTATGATGATCTTAAAGGTCACACTGAAGCCTGATTTTTTTTTTAATAACTCTCTAGGACACTCTGAAGCAAAAGACAATCAATCATGGAAACAGATGGGATATAGAATGTGCTGCTGTGTTGCAATTAGTAAAGGGGGATATGGATAAAGCAAAACTCATTATGCTGAAAAGCAGAAACCCTGCAAATAGCAAAAGACCCTGTGGTCGACCACAGCTGTAAACTGAAAGGCAAATGAACCATTTGTAGGATAGAGACAAGACCAAAAATGACCGATAGACCCAGGTCATCAGCAGATGCTTAGCCCAAACTAGGAAAATTGGTAAGTAGTCCTCAAACACGAACAGATCAAACAGTAGGCTTGGCAATGTTCTATCCATGAGCCAACAGTAGTCATCCGCCCTTATAAAGAACATTTTCTATTTAAAGGGTGTTGGATTTGATGGCTTAAAGAACCACAGTCCAAAAAGGTAGAGATATGTTGATACCATATATCTGTAAGCAAAACCCCAAATCAGAAGCTTTGTAGATAGTTCCAAAATTTTCTTTGAATTTTTTTCAGGGCCAAGGAGCCATCTGTGGCATAAGTGGCTGGGGGACACCCCAATTTATCTGCATATAGTCTAGCTCTATACCCCAAGGCTGATATAATGCCTTGCTGCCCAAATGTGGTCCACAGATCAGCAGCAGGAGATCATCTTGGGGCTTGTTGGAAATGCAGACTGTCCAGTTTCAACCTAGAAGTACTGAATCAGCAGACCTTGCATTTTATTTTATTTTTATTTTTTATTAAGACATTTATTTATTTATTCGTTTATTTGTTTATTTATTTATTTTGACAGAGAGAAATGCACGTAGAGAGGGAACACAAGCAGGGGAAATGATAAAGGAAGAAGCAGGACTCCCACTAAACAGGGAGCCTGATGTGGGCCTCAATCCTGGGACTCCAGAATCATGACCTGAGTTGAAGACAGACACTTAATGACTGAGCCACCCAGGTGCCCCCAGACCTTGCATTTTAAAAGAATCCCCAGGTGATTCGCACTTTAAAGATGGAACAACATAGCCTACAATTAGGGGGACCCACTGTCTGGGATCTGGTGTAAATACTGACAGTCCTATGCTATGGGAAGCCTCCCAGTCAAGCCAACCTGGACAATTGGTCCCAATACCACAACCAAAGGGAGTTCTCAGCAGAGACTTGAGAATCACAGCCACTTGGAGAGTACTGCACCCTGAAATAATTTTCCAGGCTTTATTTTGGAGACACATTAGCTTTTGTGTGGTCCCCACATAAAGTATGAGAACAAGGATGGAAGGATTCATATAAAAAGCTAAGACTTTGAAGAATGTAATAATCCAGGGATGTAATAACCCAGGGAATCCAATTTGAAACTGAGCAGAAAGAGACCAGGAGAAACGCTCTAGGAGTCTAGAGCCATTCAGTAGGATTGCTGACATCATCACCAGACTTTTCAAAGCCAGGGTCAGCTGCTCCCCTGCAATGGTTCTCAAACTTTGCATCAAAGTCACCCCCCAGGGCTTATAAACAGAGCTGAGTCCCACCCTCTGGCCATCTGATTGAGGAAATATGGGAAGGGGCCCAACATTTTGCCTTCCTAACATGTTCCCCAGTGATGCACATGGTGACTTATGGGGCTCACACTTAGTGAATCACTCTTCTAAAAGGTCCCAGCTTCTCCATTCTGGGAGAAACAGTTACTTTTTTTTCCATGCCCTGTTTTCCAAACAAAACAAAACCCCAACAACAAAGCAATGTAGCATTCTGCTACTGAAAGTGTGGTCCGGGGCCAGCAGCATCTAAATCAAGTGGGAGCTTATTAGAAAAGCAGATTCTCAGGCCCCATCCTATATTGGATGCATAAGTATTTTTAGAATGTTATATATCATATTTTTTAAGGTTTTATTTATTTATTTGACAGAGAGAAACACAGCTAGAGAGGGAACAGAAGCAGGGGGAGTGAGAGAGGGAGAAGCAGGCTTCCCGCCGAGCAGGGAGCCTGATGCGGGGCTCGATCCCAGGACTCCAGGATCATGACCTGAGCCAAAGGCAGTCGTTTAACCAACTGAGCCACCCAGGCACCCCTTAAAAATTTTTTTAGTGTCTTTTGACCTCTGTGCATCTCTGCTTCCTCCTGTGGTAGGTAAGATAATAAAAAAGCACTCAGCCTTTAACTGAAGTATTGTGTAAGTCTCTGCCTACATTGTATAAAACTGTAATAGCACAGGACAAAGACAATGATCAAAGGGATGATAATCACTTAAAATAATTCATTAATTCTCACAACATCCTTGTGAAATACAGGAAATTGAGTCTGGATTAATGCTGGCAACCATCAAAATGTGGCATGCCAAGATTCTATTTTTGTTCTTCAGGTGGGTGGAAGGGGGCTTTGTGCTGGAGAGAATTGCTTCTCAAGAAGGGGAGGGAATGTCAAACCTCTCTAAGGAGTTGCAGGAGAAAGAGAAAAAAGGAACAGAGCACTTCCTACATGTCCAGCAGCAAGGATAAAATGGATGGTCACCAAATCTGGCACCCAGCGAGACAGCATTTCCTGGCCTCCTTTGCAAAAGCACATGGCCATCTGATTCAGTTTTTGACAATGGAAAGTCAGCAGAAGTCATGCATACCTCTTGTTGTTCCCCATAAATTCCCCCCACAACTGCGTGATCCTCTCTCTTGCCCCATCTGCCAAATGGATGCCAATACCTGGGGCAGCCTAGCAAACCAGACACGGAAGATGGCACAGCTTTTGCCACCTGGGTCCGTGAAGGAGTGCAGGGAGCAATCCTCTTACCTCCCCGATCCGAGCATACTGCCATTACACTATTACCTACCTGTTCCATAAAGTTAATTTTATTAAGCAACTTAAATAGAGGCATCTGTCTGTTTGTTGGTGGTATTAGCCAAAAGATGATACCGATGTCCCCTTTACCTAAAAATCTGCTGTACGCTTCTTTAAAAGTCACTTAGATCATTACAAATTCCCATGAATAAAGATTCCACCCAGGTTGAAAGGAAAGATGTCCTTAAAAGGATTAGGGGAGATTTTACTCTTAAATGTATGTTAATCTCATTGTTTTCCTCCTAACTCCACACTGGGATTGGCCACACTGAGTAAATAGGAGATTGATGGACAGAAGAGCAGAGAGAGAGATTTTGCAGCGAGGATGGAGGAGAAATCTGCTGAAGAGGAAGACATTTGTCATTCTGAGTTCACCAGCTTTCTAAAACTGAGCAGAGTCAGAAAGTGAGGTGGGATGGCTCCAAACAGAAGCCTTCTGCCTGACAGTTTTGCCAACACTGGCCTTGGGAATAGGGGCAGGGGAGTGGAGGGGCACTAAGGACTGAGGAAGCAGGTTCCAGATCTCACAGGTCCAGGGACCTCGGTGTGTGAACTCCATGGAAATATCCTCTGGGTTTCGGTCGACAAAACTTGATCTCAATAGACTTACCACAATGTGATAGACCAGGAAGGCGCCATGTTTGATTTGTCCAAGACCATGGCAGTATAATTCATTTGCCAAACTCTGCAGAGGCCACGGCTTCCTGTGTCTCATGGCGTCCCAGACAGCAAGGTCTTCTCCACTCATTCCATCTTTTTCTGGGTAATAACAGTTTCCCAGCTTCCCCTATGACAACCATACCCCATGCCAGCCTGTCAACCAGCAGCTTCATGATTTGAAATCACTAGAGACATTTTGAGGCCTAGGCCAGTTAGTCACAGAGGTAGAAAAATATGTACCTATTTCTTTGTCCACCATGAAGCAAGAAAGACTAGCACCAAAAGCTAACTACTCCCAAAGCACTGTGGCACGAGCTTTGCCAGGCAAGGGACATAAAAAAGAAAGGAAGTTCCCTGTCCTTTGTTCTGGCTGCACATTTGCAGGCTTTCAGAACCTCAGCAGATCTCCTGGCAAGAACAGCAGTGAGCAAAGCCCTCCTCCCCACTGGGTCCGGGTAATGCCTCCTGGCAAGGACCTCAAGCACATTCATCTCTCTCCAGGCCCTTCTAGGGCTGCTGTGCGTCTGCAGAACAGATGGGAGAGTCTGCCCGTCTGACTGTGGGCTGTTTTATTTCACTCAATAAACATTTATTGAGGTTCTACTTGTGCCAGGCCCTCTGCTGAGGGCCGTTCCGCTGACGCGTATGGAGGTGCTCGGGCACTGATGTGTCCCGAGGGGACCGGTGCCGAAAGGATACCCATCCCCTCAAACATCACCAAAACAACAGGTGAAGGGGGGGGGGGGGATGAACAGCAAATAACACAACGGATCGACTCTGCCAGGAGAGAAATGTCAGGATCGTTATCAGTGCTTCTCAAACTTTGCTGCCACGCGATCCCCCCCGGGGTCTTGCGGGCTCTGTTTCAGCAGGGCTGCGGTGGGGCCAGGGGGCCTGCAGTTCTAACAAGCTCTGCTTATGTGAGGACCCTACCTAGAGAAATAAAACCCAACTTAATTCTCGTGCTGATGTGATCGATCAGCTTGCGCGGCTGGATGAGCAGGCGGGAGGTATATATATGGGGCTCAAACCTACGTGTGCCCACGAAGGAAATGAGCGTATGTAGCTCACAGTATAATAAGCGTGTAAGGTGCCAGGTACTCTGCCTATGTAAATTCAACATATTCTCACAGGTACGAGCCGCTGCATCTCTTTGGTAGGTGAAGAAACTTAAGTTCAAAGCAGTGAAGCAACTTGTCTGTATCCCACAGCTTGGAAGGGCTAAAGATAAGATCGGAAATGAAGTGCCCCTATCTTCTAAAACACGGTCTTTACCTAGTGCCTTCTGTTGTCCCCTCATCCACTCAGGCTGACTTCTGTGTGGGAACACATTGTTTGAAGTGTCACAGATTTCAAAATGGGAGCTGCCTTCACATGACCCTTGAAACTCAGTAAAATCTAATATGGGATTCTCTGCTCCGCAGCATTGCTCAATTAATCCAATTTTTAAAACCCAGCTATCAGCAAAACCTCTAGATGGATGTTGAACACACGCACACACACCCCATATTAGCTGGTTTGCCCCTTCTGGCAATAACTTGACAGCAACGAGCAGGTATCAATATCTAGAAGTGATGGATTTTTGTCATGTCAGAGCAAAACAATAATAGTAAAGGTCAAGGGTGAAATTCTTTCCACCATAAGAAGAAATCCTATGAGGATTGTTTACTGGGAGGCCTCGGGCACAGCCCAGGATTCTCGGGAGAATGGCCACGCACGGCCGTGACAGCCCAGCCCAGTATTCAAAATATATTGAGTTTCATGCTTAAAGAGTTATGTTTATTGTTTCCTGTAATCAATTTTACTTCACAAAATAAAGAGTGTGCTATATCACTCTTAAGTTCTCGGAAGAAGGGAATGTCAGAAACCTTACAAATAAAGCATGTGTTAAAGAAAATGGGTACAGAGTGGATTCTTAACTGAAGACAGGATGGATGGCCCACTCTTTAAGCTCAAAGGAAATCATGACCTCGAAAAAGCACCCATGATTTCTCAAGAGAACTATTACTTAACAAAATTTCCACAGTAACAATGAATAATGGCCTGCCAAAGAATATAAATAGAAAAGGATTTAATATATATCTCATAGTCATGAGATTATTGGCCAAGGGAGTCTGATGCTAATAAGGTCACTCCCTCAATCCCCAAATCAAATGCCCCCACAAAATAAAATTCATATTACTAACCCTTAAAAGGAGAGAAGATAATCCTCTGTAATTTGCAGCCCAATTGGCATTTATTATTCTATAAGGAAAATAAAGAACTCAAAATGATAAAATAATTTCATTCTGAACTACTTTTTAATACGGTGATCTAACAAAGCTTTGAATTTATAATGGGATGGTTTCCATACTTTATATCTAAATACAATGAATCTCTGATAAGAACTAAAAATGAAAATAACCTGAATCATTTCCCATCATTTGCTTATTTCCATAACTGTAGCCAGTCTTGGGCAGTCCTCAATCTTGTCCCTCTCTACTTCATTCTATTACTCTCAGGAATGTTGCTCAATAGAGAATCGAACCAACAAAAACGGACAATTGTTAATGCATCATTAGGCCTTTGGAGCACAAAAACAGACTGCATCAATTAATAACAAGAATCCTGGAATATATTTTCTGTCTTGTGATTATTAAAACTCCAAAAGTGCCATATTTTAATAGCATTTTCCATATATAATTGTATGTATTAGCTCCACACAATAATATAACAGACAAGAGATATAAAATTCACAAAATATATGCATTGGTAAGCTTAAAATAATAATTTCCAGAATTTCTGTACCTTCTAATCCTGCTGTACAACTATTATCATTAATCAGTATAAAACTCCTATTTATAATTACAAAATGTTTGCTAATGATTTCATTAATAGTAAGCCATTGTATTGCTATTTGCTATATTAAAAAAGACTATTAGGATTAGAATTACATAATTAAGTTGCCTCCTGTTGGTCTAATTTTTCTACTCATCTAAAATATGAGCATAGTGTCCAGTTTTGATGTAAGGGGTTACTATAAATTTGTTTTTTTTTTTCTTTGAGTTCTGAGCTTTACCTTATTAAAGGTAAAGCTCATCAAAACTACCACACACCTTCTGGAATATCCTACATTAAGTAAGGACTTTCTGATTCACTACTGTAGCTTACCAAGGGTATAGTAGCCCTCATCTAAGGAGCTATTCTGACCAATTACAAGCATCTGGCCACATGCTAAGACTGAAGAACAAGGTTTGTGTATGCAATTTGATGTACAATCTATGTTGATGTTATCACTAGGGCTATGACAGGTAAATTCCTTTTTTTTTTCCTAATTATATTTTTATTTTTTTAAGATTTTATTTATTTATGAGAGAGAGAGAAAGGGGGAGAGAGAGTGTGTGCAAGCAGAGGGAGGGAAAAGGAGAAGCAGACTCCCAGCTGATCAGCGAGCCTGATGCAGGGCTCCATCTCAGGACCCCGGGATCATGACCTGAGCTGAAGGCAGATGCTTAACTGACTGAGCCACCCAGGACTCCCTCTAAGTGTATTTTTAAATCTTACATAATATTTTTAGAAATATGACCTTAGTTGGAAAAACTTGGGCAAATAAGGAAACATTTGGTTTAGTTTGGTTTTTTTATCCTTTAAAATATCTCTTGGAGGGGGCACCTGGATTCCACAGTCAGTTAAGCATCTCTTGGTTTCGGATCAGGTTGTGATCTGAGGGTCATGATATCCAGCCCCTCATCAGCTCTGTGATCAACATGAAGTCTATTTAAGACTCTCCCTCTCTCTTTCTCCCTTTGTCCTTCCCTGCTGCTGCTCTCTCTCTCTAAAATAAATTTTAAAAACTTAAAAAAAGAAAAAGAGAACATCTCTTGGATACCGATCCCCAGCCAAAAAATATTGTAATGATACTTCATTTAGGGAATCTTCCTGGATTCCCTCCCCAACATTACTGCCCTATTGCTCTCCAAAATACTTGGCAAGAATCTGAATCAGTGTGCATTATGATGTTTATCTTCCTAGCTAGAACATGTCTTCCAAAAGGCACTGTGTAATTGATTTGCATTTGTGTGTTTTCTTTTTATTGGCTGAAACAGAGTAGATCTCAATAAATATTTATTAAATGATTCCGTAGTGGCTGTGCTAGGTGTCATCATCACATTTTTCCTTCCTCTTATTCATGTCAGATCAAAGAAAGTGGCCTAGTAGGAATAGTAGCAAATACTAAGCATTTAGATTCCAAATCGATAAAAAGTATTTATATACATCCCTCAAGCAATCCTTTGAACCTCACTGTGAGTTAGGAAACTTGGATTTCTATTTCATACAAAGGGACGTTAAAGCTCAGAGAACATGTGTATATTGCCCATATTCATAGGGCTTGGCTAGAAAGCCATAAAAGCAGTTCCTGCATTCAGATCCATGGAACAGGGAACTTCTGGAAAACAGAAAACCCTCCACCCACAAATAAGGCTGTGAGGGGCCAGGACACAATGAACCATGAACCCAAGATTCAAATTCTAACTATTCCATTCCTTTATAACTTCATCACTTCATGTAATAAGGGACAAATAAACACTATTCCAATCTAGGCAGTTATGTGTTCTATAATTTTTAGATTCACAGCATGAGAATGGATGGTCGATGATGAAATGCTGGGAACCCCCATCCAGAATCATGCCCTAAAAAACCCTAGGCTTTACAGGCATCTGTCCATTTAATCTTCACAATCTCAGGGTTATGAGCTAATGATCCCATTTTGCAGGTGAGGAAACTGAGTATCAGAGAAGAGAAATACCCCTCACCCAGGGCCACACATTGGAGAATACCAGAGCCCTAATTCAAAGCCCCCTCAGTTTGACAAGTCTCAACCTTTCCACAATCCTATCACTCCCTGCTGCCCCCCAGGTGGAGCCTCAAACTCAATCTGTAGAATGTATTTTCTAGGCCTCTTCATGCACTTCGATACATTGTAAAATAAATTCTCTTTTGAAGTCAGTTTTTTAAAGGGTACTCTCCCCGTCTCTTGGGGAAATAAAGGGAAAGCTCCTGACGTGGAGTCAGAAGGCTGGTAAGAAGGGGACACACAACGCAAGGTCAGGAAGTGCAGGAAGCACTGTCAATTGCAGGCCCTAACAGAAGGGTCTCAACAGAAAGAATCATCAATTATGGGCCTCAAAAGGTAAACATGTACATTGCATCTCCTGCAAGAAATCGACTACCCTGTAACTCAGCCAGTGTGAAACCCTCAACACCCTGAACTCCGGTTTTTTTCCAAAGGACTTTCATTCAAAACAACCCCTCCCAGCTGGGTCCTTCCTCTCTATAAAATAAAGTTCCTCTGCCTTGTTTGTAGGACTTGCTTATTGTTTTGCCATAGCTTGCATGTTCCAAATTGCAATTCTGTTATTCCCAAATAAATCCAACTTTTTACTGGTAAAGTAACCAAGTTTTCTTTTTAAGGTTAACACAAGAGACATGCAATTTTGTCCAGATTGAGATCTGTGCTGGAATTATCCACACTGTTCCTTCATGCTCTTTAAAATTCAGTTGATAATTCATCACACCCTTTCTGGATTCCTTTTGCTTGTGCAAACTTGAAGAGTATAAACCAAGAAAAAGTGGTATTTAAACACTTCTGTAAGTCAAACACTCCAGAGACAATATTATTGCATTAATTATCTTCCTTTTTTCCCCCATAGGTTAAAATTAGTAGAACATTAAATCTTACTGTCACATCCAGAAGCAGCCAAAAAGTTCCTTGTGTTACTATATTGGAGTGTTTTAATATCTTTTCCAATGATGATTCCTATATTGAGTATTTTTCTTTTATCAGATTCAATACTTTTTTAATCAAACATGAGTATGAGTAAAAACTTAGTATGAAACTTAGTATGAGCAAAACCATAAATTGCCAACTGGCAGTCCACAAGGCAAATTTAATCTCAAATATATTAGGTTTTCATGCTCCTATTATTTTTAATTTTGATTTTGTCGGCATAAAAAAAAAAAAAAACCTGGATAGTTCATACAGATTTCCAGAGTCACACAATATTCCTGATTTCTAAATCCTCATCTCAAGTCAGATATTTGCCATTACCAGGCAGAAGTTGCTCAAAGGGCACCTGGCTGGCTCTGTCCCTGGAGACTGTGACTCTGGATCACAGGGTTGTGAGTCTGAGCCATGGGTGAGGTGTAGAGATCACTTAAAAATAGGATCTTTGAAGAAAAAGAAAGAAAGAAATTGCTTGAGAGCAAAACAAGTACCTGGAGCTGGGTTAGGGCTACCTTCTTTCACATTCTTAGTGCACACTATTTTGTTACACATCCTGGCTGCCTCCCTTTCTTAATCCTGACTCTCGAGGCATTTGAATGTTCTCCGCCCAGGAAACAAAAGTTTCCTTGTTTATTTAAGCTTGCTTTTTGGAGACCATGTCTTCCAAAATTAAATAATCTTTGTTTTGTTTTATTTAATATTATGGGCGTTTTTAATCTGTAGTGGCTCTGTGACAGGATGTACTAAAATAACACCATTTCACTGAAAGTTACAGGTTTCCAATTAGTTCAGTCAGATCCTCTAGTCTGTCCCAGCTGACAAGTCCGTTCCCAGAAGGAGGGTCTCATAGACCCCAGGGTAGGCAAAATTTTGGCCTCCATATCATTCACTCCCTGATGTCATTCTGGTAAATACATGATATTACCCTGTTTGAAAAAAGGAACTTGACAGATGTAACTAAGGTTACCAATCGGTCTGGGGTGCCTGGGTGGCTCAACCGGTTAAGTGTCTAAATCAGGTATGATATCAGTGTTGTGGGATCAAACCCCTCACCGGGCTCTGAGCTCAGCGTGAGTCTGCTTATCCCTCTCTCTCTGCTCCTCCCCCCAGTCCTGCATTCTCTCTCTCTTTCTCTCTCTCTCACATAAATAAAATCTTGAAAAAAAAAAAAGATTACTAATCAATTTACCTTATAATAGGGAGATTATCTTGGAATATCTGAGTAAATCCAATCTTATCACTCGAGCGCTATTAAACAGAACTTCCTCTGCTGGAGGTAGATGAGATGTAGGAAAAGAAGTCAGAGATTTGAAGCAAAAGGAGGGTTGAGTTCATTGTCGCTGGTTCTGAAGAGGGTCCATGTGCCTTAAAAAGTTGAAAATGATCCCCAGCTGACAGCCAGCAAGGAAATGGGGATCTCAGTCCCACAACCAATGGAAATGAATTCTGCCAACATGAATGAGCCTGGGAGCAAATTCTTTCCCAGAACTTCCAGCTAGAGGCTCAGGGTGACCAATGCCTTTATTTCTTTGGTCTTGTGAGACTCTAAACAGAGTATCAGCCAGACATGCATGCCTAGACCTCTCACCTACCGAAACTGACATAATAAATTTGTGATGTTATAAGCTAGTAAGTTTGTGTTAATTTGTTAAGGCAGTGATAGAAAACTAATAGAGGCCCCATGGTCGCCAATGACCCTGGTAGATAGTATCAGAAAGGGTCTGAATGCTTCAACCATAGCAATCATTATTTCTTTGTTGACGTGACACTGTCATTAATCATTTATGTTTCTAAGCCAATCATATTGATTTGGAGCCTGTATCCATTTTCTATCCCTACCATAACAAATTAACACAAACCGAAAAATAAATGAGCCAAAATTGATACTGAGAAAATTAAGTAAGTAATGTATAAATCACATGGAAACTAAAACTCTTCAAATTAAATTTTTCAGAATCGTCTCTTTTAATTAATGTTGAATGTATTGATGTGTTTGGCAAGAAAGAGCTCTCTACTCTAAATCTGACTCCTTTATTAAATTATTTATCAAAAGAATACCACAGTTGCCATTGTATCAGTGAGACATTTGCTGCAGTTTTAAAATTAAGTGCAGAGCACATTCACAGACCATCAATTTGCGACCTTGTTTTGTCAGAGTCTGTTTTTGAAATATCTTAAAAGTAAGCCTTATTTTACCAGCAGAAGAATCTTCAGACAAGACAATATATTCACTCAATACAAGACTGTTTAAACTGGATTCATCTCTGAGAGTGGTACCATTTGCAATGTAGGAGAGAGGAGGACAGATAACCACCTTACTCAGTGTTTAAAACCAGGAAAGTACAGGATCTTTAGGTAAACCTATCTTCCTCTAATTCTATGCTAGTTTTCTTCATAAAGTGTATTGTTACCTGAAATTATAGCTTTATATGCCCAATTTATTGTCTCTTAATAGAATGTCAGCCACACGTTCCTGTTCACTGATGGACACCTAGTCTTTACATTTGTGCCTGGTACATAGTAGATTCTCAATAAATACTTGTTAAATGAATGAAACAAATGATGAAAAATCTAGGTCATCATCCAGCCCTTTTGATATAGTAAATTTATCCTCATTTATCTACTCACTAAATTGTTCCTATGACTTTCACTTCTAACCTACATTTCTCCAGTATCCTCATTAAAATGGCAAGTCTCTCCTTCCTTATTTTTTCAACAACATGACTGAGCACACTGGGTATTTCCCAGCTTACTCAAGAGTCATTTATTCATTCATTCATTCAACAAAGGAAATCAGTAGAAGGATAACAGGGGGCTAGATCATGAAGTCTCCCAGGCTACTGTATGGTCTCAGGATTTTAGTAAGTAAGAGTGTGAGGTGGGATACCACTGGCGGACACGCACACAGTAAGTGTCATGTTCTGAGTGACATTTGAAAAAGAGCGATCTAGTTACCGTATGAGGCATGGGAGAAATAAGGTCACCAATCAGGAAGTTGTTGGGATACTCATGTTTTTTGACTGCCTGTGTTCTCATGTTATTCAAATGAAGTTCTGTGATGAACTCTGTTAGAACACAAGATTCATTTGGGAATCCCATATAAGACACCCAGCACCAAATGCCAACTGCTGTCTCCCTTATTCTCAGTCCCTCCCTGTGTATACCATCATGGAGCATGGCCTCTGCAAAGAACCAAAGAACACTAATTGCAACTATCTCAGTTTACAGAAGAGGAGGTTCCATTTTCCTCATTCCTTGATCAAGGTTCATTTCTCCTAAATAATGACTTCCTATATATCCTCTGCTGAAACCCACTGTTTTATAGCATTCATTCTCACTGAATACTATAACATGGGGGCACCTGGGTGGCTCAGTTGGTTGAGCAACTGCCTTCAGCTCAGGTCATGATCCCGGAGACCCAGGATCGAGTCCCACATCAGGCTCCCTGCTCGGCGGGAAGCCTGCTTCTCCCTCTCTCACTCCCTCTGCTTGTGTTCCCTCTCTCGCTGTGTTTCTCTGTGTCAAATGAATGAAATCTTTAAAAAAAAAAAAAAAAAGACTATAACATGGGTACCTCCAAATAAAAAGCGCATTGTCTTAAGAGAGACAAAGAAGAGCAAGGAGACAATTAAATCTCTTAAGTCTTTTCCAAAGCCCATGGAGTGTATGCCATCCCACCCTAAAAACCCTGTTAGATTTTAGGCTTCTCCACTAACCACATTGGTGAGACTGACTACGATGAGCTACCTTGACCATGCTCTTCTATGAAATATCTAACCTAAGATTTACCCAGCTGACCTATACTGGTTGAGACCCATGAATGCTATACCCTTCACTCATCATCTCTTTAAAAAGGGAGAACCCCTGGAGTACCTGGGTGGCTCAGTTGGTTAAGCCACTGCCTTCAGCTCAGGTCATGATCCTGGAGTCCCGAGATTGAGTCCCACATCAGGCTCCCAGCTCCACAGGGAGTCTGCTTCTCCCTCTGACCTTCTCCCCTCTCATGCTCTCTCACTCACTCTCTCTCTCTCTCTCAAATAAATAAATAAAATATTTTAAAAAGGGGGGGAACCCTCCTACACTGTTGGTGGGAATGCAAGCTGGGGCAGCCACTCTGGAAAACAGTATGGACGTTCCTCAGAAAGTTGGAAATAGAGCTACCCTATGACCCAACAATCATGATTCTGGGTATTTACCCTAAAGACATAAATGTAGCAATCTAAAGGGGCACATGCACCCGAATCATTATAGCAGCAATGTCCACAATAGCCAAACGATGGAAAGAGCCTACATGTCCATCAACAGATGAATGGATAAAGAAGATGTGGTGTATATGTAGTACACACAGCAGAATACTGTGAAGCCATCAAAAAGCACAAAGTCCTGCCATTTGTAAAGACATGGATGGAACTAGAGGGTATTATGCTGAGCATAATAAGTCAATCAGAGAAAGAATTATGATATGATCTCACTGATATGAGTAATTTGAGAAACGAGATAGAGGATCATAGGGGAAGGGCGGAAAAATGAAACGACAAAACTAGAGAGGGTGACAAACCACAAGAGACTCTCAATCTCAGAAACAAACTGAGGATTGCTGGGGGTTGGTGGGGAGGGAGTGGGTGCTGGGTGATGGACATTAGGGAGGATATGTGCTATGGTGAGTGCTGTGAATTGTATAAGACTGATGATTCACAGATCTGTACCCCTGAAACAAATATTATATGTTAATAAAAAATATCATTAAAGCAGATACTATGGCTTCAGAACATTCCAAAAAGTCATTGAATATGAACATATTCATAGATAGAAAACCTGGGTGTTCATGAGGAAGTGTCTCTTCTGCAGTACAGAGCTTGACAGCTCAGGAGATCACAGTTTACATCCCTATGCTTTTAATCTTGCAAACTTTGCGTAAGTAATTTAACCTTGTTTAATGTCTCCTTGCCTATAATATGGATCTGCTAACTGTGAGGAATAAATAAAACAAAATGTATCAAGCATTTAGCACAGAGTTTAACATATATCAAGCCCTCGATAAATATTAGTTCCCGTCATCTGGGCCATTATTCTACTTGTCATCATCATTGTGAAGATAGACATGCATCTTCCAAAATGGTACCTGGGCTCAGGAAGCACGCTTGCTACCTTTGTATCACCTGGTAATTAAGGACCACTTCTTGGGAAAAGATCACTTTAGTAGTGAACTTAGTAGCATGGATCCACAAAATAATTTAGCAATCTCTTTCTTCTACCTCTTCCATGTTTGTTGACAGAGGGAAACAGGGCAAGAATTTGAAGATGCCTGAAGATATCTCACTTATTCCAGAGAGAAGTTTGAAGTGATGGATATAAGGACCACCAAGCACAAAAGGCAGGGTCAATGTGGTAAATTAAATCTGAGAATGATGGTCATACCAGGGACAAAAGCTCAAGTACATCTTTCTATTTTGTTTAGTTTTGCTTATAAAAGGAGGATGAAAAAAGACAAAGGATGAGGGAAAGAAGAAGGGGAGTAAGAAAGGAAAGGACTAAGAGAAAGTGAAGTAAAAAGAGAAGCACTGAAGAAGAAGGAAAGAAATACTAGTGGGCCTCGATCCTGGTGGGAGGGAAGCAAGAAGGAAGAGAGCAAAAAGAAAGTGAGTGAAGTGTACCTGGGTGGCTCAGTTGGTTAATCATCTGCCTTCGACTCAGATCGTGATCCTGGAGTCCTGGGGATGGAGTCCCACATTCTCCCTCTGCCCTTCACCCTACTCATGCTTGCTCTCATTCTCTCTCTCTCTCTCTCTCTCTCTCTCTCTCTCTCTCAGATAAATAATAAAATCTTTAAAAAAAAAATCAAACGAGTAAAGAAAATTCCAAGAAGACTGACTCTGCAGTCCATTGTCATCAAAGTTTAAAGTCAGGACCACACTGTAAACCTACCAGAGAATACAAACAAAGTGCATTTACAATTCAACCAATTTCTGCATTCCTGTCCTTCTTTTGTAAAGGGAAATGCCTCTATCTCTAGAAAATTAACTCAGACTCTTCTTGATCTGAGTTCCAAGAACAGGAGCGATCATTTGAGTCTTAGTTACATGGTTACATGGATGTCATTGTTACCTTATTGAAATAAAACTTCATAACTCCGAAGGGAGTGAATACAAAGGGAAGCGATGCCACTTTTACTGAAGACACCAGCCTCTCAGCCAAAGCAGGCAAGGTTGGAAGAGGGAACAGTTCTGGAGTCGACTGCCCATACATCTCATCTCCTCCAGTGATTTCGTCTTTCTTTTCTATTTGTCAAAAAGTCTGTACAACAATTTAACATGCCTTATAACTCAATCTCTTAATTATGTTTATAGATTAGCTTTTGATTCAATCTACTCTGTTGGCCAAATAAAAACAAAGAAACAAACGAAGAGACCACTAAAGATTACAATTATTTAAGCTTATTTCCTTAGTGGTAGAACTTCACCTGACTTCATTTTCCTAAAGTTAAATGCAGTAAAGTATTCCAATTTGCCAAAGCACTGACAACCTAAAATTCCATAATTTGTTGTGTTAGTATAGAAGTCAATCAAGCATATTTCCCTTCCCATAAAGGACTCCCCCCTTACAAGGTATACCACACTTATATTAAGTTGGTAGGTTACCTTGCAAAGCAGATGCCCTTCTTTCTGATGCCCAACTTCCTACTGCTCAATTGTGTAAAATGTATCTCATACAAAATGCAAAATGATGCAAGTCAATTTAACTTTAAAGAGTGATACTAGGGTGCCTGGATAGCTCAGTTGTTCCTCATCTGCCTTCGACTTAGGTCCTAATCTCAGGGTCCTAGGATCGAGGCCCATATCAGGCACTTTTCTCTCTGCCTCTATGTCCTGATCACTCAGTTTGAAGTGATGGATGTAAAGGCAGGGGCAATGTGGTAAATTAAATCCAAAAATGATGGTCATACCTGGGACAAAAGCTCAAGTACATCTTTTTATTCTGTTTGGTTTTGCTTATAAAACAGTGAGCGCTCTCTCTCTCTCTCTCTCTCTCTCTCTCTCCCCTCTCTCTGTTTGAAATAAATAAATAAAATGTAAGAAAAAGAGTGATATTAATAATTTACACATAATTCCATTAGATCCAGACAAAATATAGGTGAGAGGCATTACTGACCTGGACTCCGGAGGTTGAAATGGAAATGGACAGAGGCAGGCAGATACAAGCAGGAGTAACAGTAAAAAAATATTTATCAGCTGGCACGGCCAGAACACTGCCTCAGAGCAGATGCAGACTATAAACCACCAACACCCACCCAGAACACAAAGTGCATGATGAACTAAGAATTATATTGGTGGCAAAGGGGTAAAGTTCCTGAAAGGCACAACTGGATGTATGGTCGTGCCATTCCCCAAAGGAGAAAGACTGCAGGGAGAATAAATCTGGTATAGTATGGTAGTGGTAACATAGATTTTAATTTCTAATGTAAGAAGTTACAGATGCTTGGGAAACACTGGTGAAGTAGAAAGCTGAATAAATGTTTCTGGAGCTCAGAGGCCAGGTATAAACTGAGTCAGCCTACAGATAAGATTTAGAGCCATGAGAATGGAAGAAATTACTTAAAGGGAGGAGGAGCCTGCGATACTAAGAAGGAGACCCAGGAGAGACTCCCTAGATCCCAACCTTGGGATTTAGAGTTGGATTAACGAAAGAGGAGCTAGTTGAGAAATTATAGAAGCCCTAATGAGGAAAACTGGAGATGTACAGTGTCACAGAAACCGTAACACAGCCAATGATGCCAACAAAACATAACTTCTGAAGGAAGAGGGACCAGTGAACTCTTTCAAATGCTCCCAGAAGTTGAATAAGAATTTAGCTCATGGGATTGGACCACAGAGTGGTCACTGGTGATCTCAGTAAAAGTCGTTTCTCTAAGTGGTGGAGGCAGAAGCCATGTTGAAGTTGTACTCATAGCAAAGGGGAAATTGTAGACAGCTTAAACAGACAAGCAAGCCTCACCAGAAATTTGACAAGGACGTAGAGGAAAGAAATGAACTGAGGGATATGGAAAAGTGTGGGATTTAGGGTTTGTTTTCAAGATGGAAGACATCAAGATATGTTGACATGTAATCTTCACAACCTGTGATCTAGGGAGGTATTATTTTCCTCATTTACCACATAACAAAATTGAGGCTCAGAGAGGTTTAAAAACTTGATCAAGTTCTCACAGCTGGTAAGAGGCAGTGCTGAAAGTTGAGCCAGTCTATCTCACTCTAAAGGATAGATTGCTACTTATTGCATTTTATTACATGTATTTATCCAATAACTGCCTCCCTCACTTTCTAAGTACAGGAATTGAGTCTAACTCATCCTTGAATTCCTAGCACCTACTGCAAGATCTGGTCATTAATAATAGGGACTTAGTAAATGCGTCACAGAAATGAATGAATTAACCAAGGTCAGATTTTAGTCTTCAAAACAGAACTTCTCTAGAGATCAAGGATTTAAAGAATAAGTAGAAATATAAAGAAATTGGGGAGCCTTTGAAATATCTGTAATATAAAAGTGGTAAAAGAAGAGCAGTGACTTTCTTTAAGAGTGAATAATTAAGCCTGTAGTCAAAATACACTTGGTGCCCACAGTTGCATTTTCCAAGTTTATAACCAGCAAAACTGTAAAAACTTGCCCTAATCGTATGCAATCAACAGTCTCCACCATAATGTAGAGCTTGCTTGTCACTTACTGTGTTTTTTTCCCCCAGAGCTTAAAATACACACAAGGCCCTATTCCCACATGGAAACCATTCTCAGGTAATAGTTGTACTGTTCCACATGAAACCAGTGTATTTGTATGGAAAGGAAAAGGGGCATTCAATCATTGCCATGTTGTGTGTGCCTCACCCGAATAAACGGATTTTTTTAAACATTCATGTGATTGACTGATTCCTCCCAACACTACATGTTCTGCTCAGCTGTTTTGTCCGCATGTTACTTCAGAGCCTGTTTAATACAGTTCTTAATTTTTCTCTTTATCATATGAGCAAGGCACTTTTAGCAAAGATCCTAAAGTTAAATAATCCACAATAGTTTTGAAATGTGCGAATTCTGATGTTTACTTTCTCAGAATGTTTATATCTTAAGTTTCTGCTAAAAGAATTTTGTTTTGAGCTTCCTCCAATAAATTTCTTCCTTCTCTATTTTAGAAAACGTACCTTTTGAAAGTTTGAATAGGAAAAATAAGCTTTTCAGGTTAGAAAAATTGCTTCATGATGTAAGGTACAGTACTTTGGTTTGGTTAAGATTAGCTAGGAAAGAAGTCTAAGGTCTGCCCATTCACTAATTACATATATATTGTTAAAAACTACTTGCACCAAGTTAAATAAAATAAGGATGCCTAAAGTAGGTTGAATTTGCATTGTGATTATTTCCAGATGACTTCTAATCCCACAAAGTTTTTTTCTATCCTTTTCTTGCTTAGTGTAAGGATTACCTTCTAGTCTCACCCCTCCAGTATATCCATAAGCATCAAGTATTTTTTTCCTAAAAAGGATATACTATACAATTTAGCTATTCATTTATGCAAATGATGGTAAACAGAATTATAAAGACAGATAATAAACAGCAAATGAGGTTATTTTGTTTCACGCTTTATGTTGTCAGAGTTCTGAGCATGGTTTAGTGTTTTCTATTCATGACTTTATATTACCAAATTACTCCCTGATGGTGTCTCAGATGTGCTTTTGTCTGCAAATGAGAAGGAATAAAATACCAGGACATTAACGTTAAATTACAATCGTTAATGGCGTAAATACGAAAATAATTACTGCATCATACCATCAATTGTTATGTGTTCATTACGGAAGTTCTTGTAAAGCCTTCATTTTCTTGTTACAATTATTTTTTTCCTTTATTTTTGTCTGGCTATTTTATAGCCCTGACAGCACTTTACCAACATTCAGCAGTTACACAAGCCATTTAATCCTGCTCAAAGCTTCATTTAAACTTCATTTTAGTTGCATTTTATTTGTGTAT